>PJQD01000044.1:0-88364 GCA_002922495.1 Rhodotorula taiwanensis | reverse complement strand
CCTAACCCTAACCCTAACCGAATGGATCATGCCGGCGATGTCGGCGGGACCGGTCGGGAGCGGCGCGTGCCGGTTCGTCGGAAAATGGTCGACGTCGAACCTGCCGAACGCAGTCAGCACCGAGAACAACACACCCGTGGGCGGGCGTTGACTGACCATGCTGATGTCTTTGAACCGTTCCTCGCCGTCAAAGCGATCGGAGCACTGTGAAAGGGGGGCGTACCAAGAAATTTCCCCAAGTCAGCGGAGGCGCACGCTCGCAGTCAAGAGAACACGGCAACTCACGCCGAGGGGAGGACGAACGCAACCTGCAGCAGCTCTGGTCGTAGTTTTGCGACCACTTCAAGCCTGTCGCAAAGCAAAAAAGTCAGCCGACCTGGAAAAGAGTCCCCCTCGGTCCGAACAACGAAAGAAACGCACAGCTGCGCCGCGTTCCCACCGAGTCCGCTGCGTGACAAGTCTCAGTACACACTCATGCACTTGAGAAGCACACACAGGAACGCACTGGATCAAGACGACGCTGGCGCTGTGCCTCCCGATCCCGAGCACTTGGACCTGTCCTCCCGGCACCTGCGCGTCCCGCCAAACGTCCCACCCGAACGCCGGTCGCTGAACTTGGTGTCGGAGCGCCCAGAGCAAAAGGGCGAGCAAGAAGCCTTTCGGGATCCAGGAGGCTGGATCGATAAAGGGAGCAGGGAGGACGAAGTGCATCTCGCGAGTGGGCGTCAACGCGAGACTGGGCGGAGCGGCAGAGTGCTCGCGTAGACCGCAAGCTAGCAGCACACTTCGAATGTACAGAAACAGCATAGCTGGCGAGCTGTCTGGCGGCGAAGACATGACGATCCGAGAGGGGAAGCCGGGACGTCGCTCGACGTGATGACGGCGCCGCAGACGTGAAGGAGCCAGCAGCCCGCGGCCAAAATCGATGTCCGGGAGCAGCGAAACCGGGAGAAGAAGGCAGCTTTCGAGACAGCGAGACACCACAAAGAGAGAGAAGCGGCTAAAAATAAAGTGCAAATATCGCTCGCTCCTCCGACGAGCCATCTCGAGGGGCCGCAGCGCGCGCGACCTCCTGAGACACGGACACGTGCGCGCCACATCGGTGAAGCACGATGCTCGTGAATCACCGGTTCCTGCGCGCCTCGGCTCCTCCCGCGGCCGCCGCAGCAGCTGCTCCTCCGGCGCCCGCCGCTCCGGGTTGCTGAACCGAGATGATCGATTCGGAGTAGCGGACGATCTGCGAAGCGAAAAGGCGGCACAGAACCGGTCGGGAAAGAGAAAGAGGGAAAAGAGTCAGCAAGCCGGTCCGACGCTTGTTCCCGAAGTGACTGGTGACGCGTTTGCGATGCGCTGCAGTGCGAGAGACCCGGGCGGCACATCCCACCCGCGGCTCGACTACTCGAGCTGAGGCCCTCGAGTGACCCCGTTCTGTCCCCTCAATCCGCCTGTCGGGATCCGGACCCCGACAACTTCCTCCGACCGAAGTCTTTGTCCATCCCTGTTCCCGAACCTCCGTCCGACCTCCGTCCGACCTCCGTCCGAGAGCCCTCCCTCCGCTCGATGCCAAACTGCCCCCGCGACTCCACAAAGCAAAGCGACTCACCAACTCGCGCACGACCTTGACGGCCTTTCCGACGGCGGGCGGGCACTTCGGGTTCTGGACCGTGTACTGGTCGACGCGGTCCGAGACCCACTTGAACGCCTGACGGGTCGGCGGCGAGAGGTAGTACCTCAGGCGGAGGAAATGGGCAAAGAACAATGGGGCGAGGAGGCTGTCCCCCCGGGTGTGGTGGAGGTCAGCCGAGCGCGTCCGAATCGAGCGACGAGAAAGAGAGACTCACGAGTTCTGGAACGTGATGGCACCGAGGAGGACGCGGCCAAAGACGAGGACGACCTCGACGAACGCGACAAACAGCATCGCCTTTTCATAGTTGGCCTTGACCCACGTCTGCGTGCGGATTCGAGCGACGTCAGCACCCACACGATCACAAGGAGCCAGCTCTCCGCACCGGCGCAACGTACCTGGATGACCTTGCTCGCCTGAGCACCGGCGCTGACGGCCTGTTGCTGCGCTTGTTGAGCCTGTCCCGATCCCGTCGCCGGCTTTTGCACGGCGGGCGGTTTCGGCAGGACAGAAGTGCGGATGAACGTGACTGCAGGCGTATCTCTCACGGGCGTCAGTTCTTTTCCGCGCAGCCTCCACGGGAGCGGGACTCACGCGCGTGGAAGAGCGAGAACGTCGCGAACGGGATCAGCGTGATGTAGATCGGTTTCTGTTGCGCCCGCCCCCCAAGAATCGGGTCAGTGTGTGCGATTGAGCTATAGAGCGCACGGGGCACGCGCTCACCTGGAGGAACCAGTAGAGGGCGAGGAGGAGGTACTGGACGTTCTCGTCGAGGAGGGCGCGCTGCAAGTAGGCGCGGTTGACCTGAGGCGCGCCGAGGCTCTTGTACTGCGGCGACGGCGGCGGTGTGCACGAGGTCAGCGAGCGCAATTTGCACCTTGCAGAAAGACAGGGAGAGAGCGCACGACGACGATTCCCCACGAGACGAGGGCGCCAAAGTACGCAATCTTGTACGTCTTTGCTCCGCGACCGAGGAACGTCAACGCGGTACCGAGCAGGACGGCAAAGTGACCGGCTGCTCCAGTGGTCACGGTGGGCGCGCGAGAGAGAGAGCACGAGCAGGGCAGGGCGGTGGAAGGTCGGAGATGACGCGCGAGGGTCAGCCAAAGAGTGTGGGAACCGAGCGACGCAATGGCAGACGACTGACCTGCCCAAGCATAATGCGGGTACGATGTCGATGGCATGGCTGTGTGTGCGTGTGTGTGTCTGGCTGGCTGTAGACAGTCGGAAACCAGTGACGACACCGCCGCCGCCCAAAAAGACCGCAGTGTCGTAATCCCAGATTACACTCCAAGTTGTATTCGCGACACACTGACGTGGAACCTCGCTTGCAAAGGGCTGCCACGCGACTCGCACACCGTCAATGACACGTACGCGGTCAATGCGACCGTACGTGTTCCGACGTACGCACCGCTGCGTCCGTCAAGTGGCTCCTGTGACACACGTGCTGTCCTGACGCCATTCCTTACCACGCGCCCTTGCTTGCTTGCTTGCTTGCCCAGCGTCGGAAGTGAATCCCGCTGCTTGCTCCCGCTTGGGCCACTGTCAAAGTGACACCACTCGCTTAGAAACAGGCATCGCTGCACCCGACGGAACTCGAGGTCGGACTCGCCGCTGAGGCCGACCGTCGCCCGACCACGTCGCGTGCACTTTCCCGTTGACATCCCCGAGGCCCCTCTCACTCAGCTGGAGACTGCCATGACGGCATGTGCAGACGGTGCTACTGCCTGTACAGGAGGATCGCGTATGTTCTGTGAAGAAAGAGCTCCCCCGCCAGCGTACGAGGCTGCGGTTTCGGCCCGCACCAGCGGCAGACCGTTCAAGGCGACCGGGACCGCAACGACGCCATCTCGCGCCTCATCATGGAGCGAGCGACGGCGAAAGCCCAAGTCGAAACCGATCAAGCCGCGCACACCAAGACGATGACACCGCAATCCGAGCCGTTCCGCCCCCGCGACGGCGGCCTCTTCGGATTCGGGCGGCAGCGACGACGACCTTAATAGCGACCCGCTCTCTCACCTCGTCCAGACCTCCTCCCGCCTCCTCCGGTCGTCCAGCGCGCTCCTCGACTCGCACCTGCAAGTCCAGTCGGCGCTCGAACGGATCCTGATCGACGACCCGCCGCCGCCCCGTCGTACGGCGTCCGAACTCGACTTCTCAACACTGGAACGGCGTCTCGAAGCGCTCGAGGGCGACTTTGCTCAGCTGCAAGTCGGTCGGACGACTCCTGAAACGCGACTTTGCTCGGCGACCGTCCGTCGCGACCCGCCACGATCTCCCGTCCGTCGTGCGATACCAGACAGACCTTCCAACGCAACGATCAGCGGCACCATCCGCATCCACGCCAACTCGCAGTCTGTCGCATCTCCTCGCAGCTTCAAATTTCGAGCCAGCGCCGCCGAACGGTCCCTCGAACAGCTATTCGCTCGCGATCCCTCCTGCAAGAGACTCGACCTCAGGCCTGCGACGGCTGCCAAACAAAGTAGTTGAATCGCCTCGCAGCGAAATTCGCGCGGGCGATCTTCGGGGACCACTCGACTCTGGCGGACCGTCTCAGAAGGACGCACGCCCGCCAAACTGGTGGTGGAAGTGGAGTCTAGATTCGCGCGTGTAGTGCAACCTGAACTCGGCTTTCTTCAGCGCACTGCGCGTCACGATCACGGAAGCGTTTCACCCGTGAGCCTCCCCATAGCACTCTCTATACAATCTACTCCTCGCCTCGTGCCTACTGCAAGCCCAACCGCCTCGCCGTCCTTCGACTGACCGGCGCCCCGTGCTTGCCAAACCGCTGGACGCTCCCACTCTCGATCCCCTTCTGGAGCATGCTGTCGAACGTCCTCTGCGGATCGCGATCTCGCTTCGCATCGGGCGCGGGGCGATCCGAGTACGAGGTGCGACTTTGCGAGTCGATCCCGTAGTCGTGCTGGCGGTCGGCGAAAGACCGCGGGCGCGGCAAATCCGAGGACGACGACGACATCGCCGCGTCGAAACGGCGGTCGCCGTCGTGCGGCGCCGGATCGCGCCGAGTAGAGAAAGTCGCGTCGTCATCCGCCGCGCGCCAAGCAGGAGGGGTCGCCATATGACTCTGAAGCGGTCGCGAGCTGACCATCGTCCGACTGCCGCGCTTCGGTTCCGGAGCAAAGTCGGCATAGGAGGAGGGGGGCGACTCGCGAGGCGGCTGGAGACTGAAGCTCGTGCTACCCAGGCGCGCGAGCGGAACCGAGTACTCGGATGACAAAGAGAACCGATCGTGATCGCGACGAGCCTCCCCTGCCGATTCGAACCGATCCGACCCCTGCGACGGCCCGCGACTCGACGCCGGCGCGAATGCGAGCGAATCTGCGTCCGACGTCGAAGCGCCGCCACGACTACGAGACCGCTCCGACTCGCTTTCGAACGAGGACGAGTCGTCGTCGACGCCGGACGAGGGGTAAAAATCGGGCTGGCTGCGGCTGAACGACTGCGTGCGAGGGAGGTGGCGCGTCGACACCGGTGACGGACCGGCTGAGCGGTCGTAGCGCGCGTGGTCGGGTTCCGAGTCGCTGTAAGTAGCGCGCAAAGATCGCCGACGTTCCTCGGCATGCCTCGCCGGCGTGGCGGCCGGCCGGACGGGCTCGGGACGAAGGGGCGCCCGGGTATCGTACGGCGGCGAGACATTCGGTTGGCGAGGCGCCGGAATCGGAGGAACCAGGTCCTCGCGGCGATTCTGGCGAGCCGGAGCAGGCACAGCCTCGAACCAGTGGGAATCACCGTCCGATTCGGACGCCGAGGCCGCAAAGACCCCTCGACCTTGACGACGCTCGAACGAGTCGCGAAGAGTCGAGCTGGTGGGCGCATCAAGAGGGCGTAGGGGAGGTGCCGACTTGCTGAGCGGGTCGGGCGTGATGGCGGGAATGGCGGGTTTGGCGGACGCAGCTGCGAGGTCGATGAAAAAGGAGTCAGTAGACGAGACAATCATTCAGCAAAGGAAGTGAACGCACGCTCTTGTCGGCGCTCAAGCGTCCGAACCGGCTCGCGAGGTGCCTCAAAGACCGGAGGACGACTCGGTATGGCGAGTCGGGAGCGACCGGATCCGTCAAGGTCCGCCAGCTTGTACGACTGCGTGTGCTGTCGCGGAGAGCGAGTCGCTGGAGATGACGATGGAGCAGGCGCTTCGCGCACCGACGATTGCGGCAGCGCGGAATCGGGTCCTCCGGACGAGTCCGACTCGGGCGCGGTGAGCTGCGTCTTCGGGTCGCCGCGTAGAGTCCGTTCCGCCTCGGCAGCCGGTCCAGGACTCGGAGCGCGAACCGGGCGACGCTCTCCGCGACGACGTGGTAGCTCGTCGACAGCCGGCGCTTCTAGCTGCGACCTGACAGCCTTGTTGCGGGCCTTCTGACGGTCGTCCGGACGAGTCGACGCGCGAGTCTCGGGCGCACGATCCCGGGCGGTACGTTCCTCGGTGGCCTGATCGTCGTCAGCCGGACGATGCGACGAGTCACGCTTCGCACGACGTTTGCAGCGCTCCTTCTCCGAGTCGTCGGACTCGACGGCAGCCTTTGCATGATGGCGACGAGGAGGAGCGGCTTCCTCGACCGCCGGACCGGACACCATCTTGACGACCGAGTCGCGCAAACTGCGAATGCCCGAGTCCAACGTAGCAGACACGGACATAGCACGTTCGCGTACAGGTGGACGTTCCGGCGAGCGGTGACGACGACGAGCGAGCGCCTCTTCTCCGGACGAGTCGTGACGACGAGACCGGTGCCGAACGGGTTCGCGGGCGGGTTCTTCCGCCTCTCGAGCAGCACGCCGCGCAGCTCGAGCGGCACGTCGCTTGGCGCGATCCGCCTTCCGACGCCTTCGTTCCTCCTCTTCATCGTCTGAGCCAGCCTCTTCGACTGCATGCTCCGGAACGGCGTCCTGCTTGAGCAACGTCCCGACCGACTTGATCCAGTTGCCGAGGACGGCCGTCGCGGTCTGTTTGATCGGCTCGGGAGGCGGCTGTTGGACGACCTCGGGGTCGAACGACTCGTCGCGGCGGGGTCGGCGCGGTTTCGCTTCACTGACCGAGGACCGCCGCTTCGCCTTGAGCAAAGTCGCTTCTCCGCCAGCTGGGATGTCGAGTCCGGCGTCTTCAAGGTTGCCGCGGACGAGCGTGTCATCGTCCGAGCTGTCGCCGCGATGACGGTTGCGGCTGACGGATCGCCATGTCGGGGGCTCGGCGGGCTCGTCTCGACGTTTCGAGCGGCGGCCGCGGTCGTCTGCAGCAGGAACATGGTCAGTGAGGTGAATTCAAAGGAGCGAAAGCGTAGGAAGCATACCTTGAGCTGCTGTTGCTGCATTGACGCCGTCCCGAGCCGACTTGGCGTCCTCTCGAGCGGGTGACACCGAGCGCGAACGGTCCGTGGCGTCTGGGCGGGCTCTTCGCTGCGAGCGCTTGCTTCTGTCTTCCTTTGAAGGCGACGCTACCGGAGAAGGCGACCTTGACGACGAGCGCGATCGCGAACGACGCCGGCGCCGACTGCGATCGCGGTGGCGTCGCCTTTCGCTACGCTCCGAGTGGTCCGCTTCGGAGACGAAAGTCTCCTGCTTCACCTTTGGGCGACGGTGCTCGTCGTCCGCCGTTGCTGTTCTTTCGGGTGGCGGCGATGGCGAGCGAGAGCCCGATCCAGGACGCGGCGAACGGCGAGCTTCTTCCGGCGTGTGAGGACGGCGCCGACTCCGGTGATCGCGAGCAAGCTTGAGCGGTGGCTCTTCAGACCCGCTGCCTCCATCCAGAGCGCCGACTTGCCGAACGGGAGGGATCCGCTCGCGAGACCGCGATCGAGACGATTCGGTCGAGTTTTTGCGAGACAACACCTTGCCGAGCGGTTTCGACTTGACGATCGGGTAGGCCGGCTTCGACAAGTCGACCCGCTTCCGTTCGGGTGGAGGCGAGCGTTCGGGGGAGATTGAAGCGCTTCGAGCAGCAGAGGCGAGCACCGGTTTCGGCTTGCGAGCGGCGCGGGACAACGCCCTCGTCTGCGTGAGTCGTTCAGGCAAGGGCGAGCAAGACTCGTCGCCCGACGACGACCCCTGCCGTCCTGCTCGACCTGATCGCTCGACCGGCTCGCTCTCCGCACGAGACGAGCCCCGCTCCGACGACGACGACGACTCGGCCCTCCCATCGCGCCTCGCCGACCTCGAAGGCGCCTTCACGCGCGCCACGTGCTCCTTGACGACCTCCTCCGGCTTGAACGGCGCTTCGTCCTCCAGCACACCGTCGCCCTCCGAATCGGGCGCCGCCGCCGGTCGATCGAACCTAGGACGATTGTCGTCGTCGTCCAGCTGAACGGCCGGAGTGGTCGGACGCGTGAGAGCGAGTGCTTCGGGCGTCGAGTACGGGTCGGAACCCGTGCGGGGAGTCGGCGGCGGGTCGTTCTCGTCGCCGGCGCGGGAGTACGACACGGATCGATCGCTGTAGGCGTGCTGCACGGACGTTTCTAGAGTCAGCTCTCGCGAACAAGCACCGAGCGCGTGAGAACGCATGCTCACCCAAGTAGCGACGTGTTTGTCCTCTTGATAGGCGTGGATCGAGAGGTGAAGTTTCTGCGCGCGTGCAAGATCGAATGTCAGCATCAACCGACTAGACTGCAGCCGGTAAGCACACACCGGCGACTTACCGGATCGCCGACCGACCTCGCCCAGTTCTTGGTGACGACTCCGTACATCCCATCGCGCTCCTTCCTCTCGTGAACGACCTCCCAAATGTACGCCCCCTCCTTGAAATTCTGCTCGACCCACCTCGCGATCCCTTTCCGTTGCACGTCCGTCTTGAGCGAGTCGCTTAAGTCGGCGACGTGCCCCGGTCCTTGTTCGTGCGCGAAAGGGAGGTGGTGCCCGTGAGGTGGAGGTCGACCCGAAGTGAATTTCAGGTGGAGGAACGGCGGGTCCTTTTTCGCGGACGAGGGCGAGGTGGGCATGTCGGCGTGAGCGGACGACGAGGAGGAGGGGAAAAAGAGGGACGAGAGGCGTTTCTTCGAGGCGGACCGGAGTCGGCTCGTCACTGCGCCCGACAGAAGGAAGGAACGAGTCAGTTGGCGTTGTCGGGCAGGGCAAGCAACAGCAGAAACGCACTGTACCGAGCTACCGATGCGAGTGGGTGCTAAGTTGAAGAGACAGAAAGCGAGGAGGAACGAAAGGAGAGCGACGACCCCGGCACGTCCGCGGACCTCGTTCTGCGCGAGGCGCGTGCGTGCGCGCGCATGCGAAACCGGCAGGCGGCGAGTCGATATCGGTAGAAGGGGGAAAGATATGATATAGCAGACCATGGTGGACGGTCTCACGCTCTCGTCAAGCCCGAGAGACGAGCCAAGGTCTACATGCGAGCCTGTCGCTGCTGGGTTGACGCCGGGGTCGACAAAGGCGGCGGCGGCGACTCGCTCTCCTCGTCCGGATCATCCGAGCAGCCATCGTTGGCCTCTGCTGCACCCCGACTCGAAGATGCAGTCCTCTCAACGGCCGCGGACGAAGCGACCGGCTCGGGATCGTACTCGCGCACGAGCCGTTCGAGTCGGGCGAGGTACGCGTCTTCGGACGCGGGACACAGTTGTCGGACCGCTTCGGCGAGATTGCAGACGTATTCCTGTGTGCGTGTATCGCGTCAAGACCCATGTTGGCGGACGCGGCTTCCTGGGGAGCGGCCCTCCTGGTCGCAAGACTCGGGACAAGCGATCCAAAAGCGCACCTTGTTGGGACCGGACGGGCCGCGCGCGTGCGCAATGTGGTGCGCGAGTTGTCGCATCGGTTCGCCGCCCACGAACGAGGGGTTGTGCGTCTCTCCGACATAGACTCGAACCTGTCGCCGCACGCAGGCTCTCGTCAGTCAGCCAGGACACCGGAAGCGCAAAAGGTTTGGCCCTCGCCCCCGTGACGGCTTGCTTACCCCTCTTTGGACGACGACCTCGCGACCGGTCGCCGAGTCGACGCCAAACACGTCGACGGTCCGGAGCGAGTAGCCGTCCTTTTCGCGGTGGTCGAGGTAGGCCCAGATTTCAGTCTCGAGGTCGGGCGGGATATAGTACACGCGGCCTGCGTCCTCATCTAGTCAGCAGTCGAGTCCTCGCCACGCCGCGTCGTGGCAGACTCACCCCAGACGTGATGACTGCCGAGTGGATCGTCCTTCGCCAGCAGAGTGTTCGTCAGTCGTGAGCTCTCTTTCCTCAAGCTCGTAAGGCGGAGGGGTAGGCTGCTCACCTTGCGATGGCGTTCCCAGTCTTGCTCTGTGACGAGGGTCACGACTGCGGGTACCACGTGTGCAAGAACGTGAGCCCCTTTGAAGAAACAGTGTGAGTCCACGCGCGCGCGCGCACCTCGACCTGGCGCTTCCGGCGTCCCCCTGTGATCATGCGAGGCCTGTGCGAATCTCCTGACGTGGTGTTTGATGTACCCTGGCGTGCTGTCGAGTTGCCAGGGAGGACTCTGCCGTGTTTGCGTGGCTTGGGTGAGCGCACACCGAGACGAGCGGAAACCGGGAGCCCACCTTCCAGATCAAGCTGCCGTAGCCAAACACCGAGGTCCACCCTTCCCTCGCCGTCATCGCGCCTTCTGGTGTGCAAGTGCCGAGAGAGAGAGAGCGTAAGGCGAGTCTGCGTCGAGGGGAGGAGGCGCAGGTGCCCTCGGAAGCTGGTGCCCCACACGGACGAGACTGCCCGACGACGACGACGACGACACGGCTCGCTTTCATTCTGACTGAGTCCTACGAACACAGACCATGACAGACAGGGAGAAACTACCCTACGCCGCCGAATTGTCAGGCTCATCATCGCCGATCACCCGTCACCGCCGAGACTCGACGCTCGACAAGCGGATCCTCGTCGGCGTATTCGTCGTCGCCCTCTTCGTCCTCGGCACGACCGGTCAGTCTCTGCTACGACTACCCGCTCGCACACCGATCAGAGGAGAAGGAGGACGGGGCCGTTTCACCGCGTCTGGCGCCGCTCTCTCGGCCGAATCCGAGACCGCATGGCGACAGACGGTCGACCGCTGTCACGACTTGCACACGCTGCCCGGCCCTCCCGCCGATTTCCATCACCGCACACAGAGTGACCGCTACGAGCCAGAGGTGCGCGGTGTCCGGGAGACCCATTCCCTACCCTGACTTGTCGCAAAGCTGACGGGAACCCTGGCTCATGGCGTAGACCACCCGACCGGTGTTGATCCGGAATGCCACCATCTGGACAGGCGACCTCAACAATGCGACCGTCTTGTACGCGACCGACATCCTGCTCGACCGCGGTTTGATCATCGACATCGGCAAGGACCTCGGCGTTCCGAGCGTGCTCGAGGGAGCTCAAGTCGACATTCTCGACGCCCACGGAGGCTGGGTCACTCCCGGCATCTTTGACATGGTGAGCCGCACGAGCGAGACGGACGCGACATGAGAGCTGTCCCGACTGGAGCCGACTCGAGAGTCTGACCGACTGACGCCCCGCGAAACGAACAGCACTCTCACGTCGGCGTCGACGCGCTCCCGTCCCTCTCGGCGACAGACGACACCAACTCGGTCGCAGGACCGATCCAACCTCAATTGCGGACGATCGACGCCATCAACGCGCACGACCTCGCGTACAAGCGGTCGGCGGCCGGCGGCGTCACGACTTCGTTGATCTTGCCCGGGTCGGCCAACAACATTGGAGGTGACTAACTCTCTGCCACAGACTGGCTTTGCGCCTCGAGTTGAGCCGAGAACTGACCCCCTGATTACACGCGCGCGCGCACCGGCTAGGCCAAGCCTTCTTGATCAAGCTCCGTCCGACCAAGGAACGCACGATCGACTCGCTCGCCCTCGAACTCCCTTACAACGTCCAGTCGACCTCTCGCCGCGCCGTAGCCGACCACCATCAGAAAAGACGCCGGACCGACCCGCCTCGATGGCGGCACATGAAACACGCGTGCGGCGAAAACATCCGGAACGTCTACTCGCAGACCCGGCTCGACCTCGCGTGGAACTTTCGCCAGGCGTACGACGACGCGAGGTCGCTCAAGCGGAAACAGGACCGGTTTTGCGAACGCGTCCTCGAGGCGGACAAGAGGGGGGCGTATTTGGTCGCGGCGGGCAACAAGGGGGATGACGAGGTGGAAGAGTTCCCGGACGATTTGAGTAAAGAGGCGCTCGTCGACGTCCTGCGCGGCAAGGTCAAGGTGCGCGCCCGGAATGTGCCTCCCCTGATACTTGACTCGCGACCCCTTAAGCTGATGTACATCCGCACAGGTCAACACGCACTGCTACACGATCGAAGATCTCAACTCGTTTATCCGTCACACGAACGAGTTCGAGTTCCCCGTCGCGGCCGTGAGCACAGGGCCTCAGACTCCTCGATCCCCATGCCCTTGACAGCTGACGCGATGCTGAGCGCCACAGTTCCACCACGCGCACGAGACGTACCTCGTGCCCGAATTGCTCAGGGCGAGTTGGCCCGGGAACGGGACCAAGACGCCTGCCGTCGCGCTCTTCTCTATCAAGTCAGTCCCCCTCCCGAGATAGGCCGACCCTTGACGCGTCCCCTGAAGCTGAACCCGAACCCCACTTCGCGCGCACACAGCGGCCGCTACAAGCGTGAAGCGTGGTTCGGCAGCGAGTACGCCGGCAAAGTCCTCGCAGAAGCCGAGATCCCCGTCACCTACGTCAGCGACCACCCCGTCACTGACAGCCGGTACCTCTTGTACCAGGCGCAGCAAGCGCACCACTATGGCCTCGACGCCGACTTGGCCCTCGCTTCGATCACGAGTACGCCCGCCCGGGTGGCAGGGATGGACCACCGGGTCGGGTCGATCCAGCGCAACTTTGACGCCGATCTCGTCTTGTGGACCGATCATCCGCTTCGACTCGGCGCGACGCCGCAGCAAGTCTGGATCGACGGGATCGCCCAGATTGTCGAGTCGTTCCCGCCCGAACCCCTCACCGAACCGGCTCCTCCACCCCAAGCGAGCCTGCCTTCCGACTATGACCCGCAGCGGCAGCCGACGGACGACGGCTTTGACTTCTTGCTGCCGGGAGACAAGAAGCACACGCCGACGAGCCGCCTCGTCGACCGCGTCTTGTTCACCAACATCAGCGAGGTGATCTTGCCCGGCTACCAGGTCATCGAACGCGGCAAGCTCGAGCGACCGCTTCAGGCTGCAGTCGAGAACGGCGAGATTGTCTGCCTCGAAGAGCAGTGCGAGCAGGACAGCGAGGTCGAGACCGTCAACTTGCAAGGCGGCGCGCTTCTGCCGCCGCTCGTCACGTACGGTTCGGCGATCGGTTTGACTGACATCATCTCGGTGCGTTGCAACTGCGAGGACGCTTTCTTCCGTTTGCGTCGCTGACTGTATCCGCCTACGCAGGAGAAATCGACCACCGACGCGAACGTGCCGGACCCGCTCTTGACGGGTCAACTCTCGCCCCTCCAGCGGCACTTTGCCGATCGGCACGCCGTTCGCGCAGCCGATGCCCTCGCCTTCGGAGGGAAACAGCTCAAGACGGCCGACCGGAATGGCGTGCGCGTCGCCGTGACTGCTCCGCTTGGCAAAGGTTTCTTGTGAGTTGCCGCGGCTTCCTGTGCGGTCACGCGGCGGGAAGCATCGACTCACACCGGTGCTTGACTCGACGCAGCCGCGGTCAGAGCGTCGCGTTCAAGACTGGCGCCGAGAACGGTGAGTCTCGCCCTTGCGGTCCCCTGCAGCCAGGCCTGACCGAGTGCATCTCTCCGCAGTACTTGAGGACGGAGCGATCGTCAAGGAGATTGCCGCGTTGCACATTCAGATCGGTGCGTACGCACGTCCCTTTTCAGGCTTATGAGCTTCGCACTCACTTTCTTTGGCGGATGCAGGCCACTTGGGCTCGGCCGCCCCCGTCGCGCTCGAAATTGGCGAGCTACGACGACTCCTCCTCCTAAACCCCGAGAAGGGCATCAGGGCCGCGACCGATAATGCCTTTGCCAAAGTCGCGAATGGCCAATTGCCGCTCGTCATCCACGCCGACAAGGCCGACGTTCTCGCAACACTCGTCAACCTCAAATCGCAAGTCGAGCACGAGACTGGCAACAAGATGCGCTGGGTCATGTGAGCTGGTTTGCCTGTGTACAAATCACCCGAGCTGACACGCACGTGTCGTGAGCAGTCACGGTGGTTCGGAGGCGTACCTTGTCGCCGCGCACCTCGCCCGGGCTGACATCGGCGTCGTCTTGACGCGGACCAAATCGTTCCCGGCGACTTGGGATTCTCGCCGCGCCCTGCCTGGGCCGCCCCTGACGCCTGATACGGCGACGACGATCCTGCACGAAGCCGGTGTCCAGCTCGCGTTTGGCGTGCGCTCCGCTTTCTGCAGACGGAATGGGAACCAAGCTGACCCCGCGCTGCTGATGCAGGTTGAGGAAGAATGGGAGCCCTCGTCGCTCTTGTGGGAAGCCGCGTGGGCTCACAAGCTCTCGCGCGGCAAGATGTCCCGAACCGATGCCGTCAAGCTTGTCTCGCACGGAGTCACGGATGTATTCGACATTCCGTCCGACTCGCGCGCGTTCGTGGCATACGAGGCACGTCTTCTCTCATTGCGCCCAGAGCCGCCTCGGCTAACTCGGGATCGGTGTGCTCGCAGCGCGACGTTTTCGAGTTTGGAGCCCGAGCGATCGCCGCTTCGGAGGGCAAGGCCGTCAAGGTCTTCCCGTAGAGAAACGTGATAGAACAGAACTAGTGACAACAAGTGATTTCTAAGCCTAAGTAGGGACATGAGCCGCCATCCGCTTGACCGAGCGCTGGCCAGCAGTCGCTCGACTTTGGATGACCAAAACGGCATCTGACGCTGCGCCCGAGGTCGATTCCGCAATAAGCAGCGCCGTAGCGGCTTCTCCGATCGCTTTCCGGACTTCGGACGAGGCGCAAGCGCCGAGTCGTCCAGCTTTCTCGGCGATACGCAGGAGTGTCAGCGATTCAAGCCGATGCGATGGGGCATCGAGGCGAGACCTGCCGACAAAGGTCACGACGCGGCGGGCTGGCAACGAGAGCTGGTCGTGATGCCGCAGCATCGTCTCGAGAGGAAAGGCGGTGGAAAGGTGACGGACGGTCAGGACGTGGGCGCCGAGACCAGACGCGACTGCGGCCGCCTGCTCGAGGGCGACATCGTCGGCAGTTTCGCTGGCGAGACCGCGCTCGCGAGCCGTGCCATAATGGGTCTCGCCGGCGCCGCGGTGGACGGTGCCTCCGTGACCAAGCGACAATCCACCAGGGCCGACGCCGGGAGAAGGCAAACTGAGCGCCGTTGTCAGCTTGGTCGTCGACATGGCATCGCCGTCTTCGCCCCCGAGACCGCCAAGTCGCTCGCTGCGGTCAGTCTCGGTCGGTTCGCCCGTGCGCGTGAGGACGAGCACCGTCGCCGACATCTGCGGCGTCCTCTGCACGAGCTGGACGAGCAATTCGAGGCAGGCTCGGTCGTCGGCGCCGCCAAAGAAGGGAAGGAACAGGTGAACCGTCGACGAGCTGGCGGACGGAGCGAGTGCCGAGGTGGACCGGTCGAGCAGGACCCCGACATCGCATGCGGCTTCGAGAAAGACGTCGCGGAGGAAGGCTGCAAACAGCGGTGCCCCGCTCGCGTGCGGTGACGGAGCCGAACCGGATGCGCTGTTGCCAAAGAGCGCCTCGAATGGATTGGGAACTGGGGGCGAGGAGAAGGCGAGTCAGCCGAATTTCAGTTCGAAGGGAACCCGACCGAAAGCGCAGGACCCACTGAACGCCTCGACGACGTTACCCATCTCGGGCTTCTCGTCCGCTTTGCCGCCGATCCGCCACGGTACGAGCACCATATCGGACTCGGTCTCGGTCGCACACCGCGCCACCGTCTCGGGCCACCTCTCGGCCTCAATCATGGCAAACTCGCCCCGGGCGACCTGCGCCGTCGATGCGAGGGACACGAACGTGCGATAGAGGGCGACCAGAGTGTCGTGCGCGAGGTGGGAGGCCGCCTCGGCCGTCGCGAGCATGACATCGCTACCACGTTCTGTCAGCTCGACGAGCCGGAGCGGGACGAGCGACAAGGGCTCGACGGCGATGTCTGGCCGCCGGACCGACGGTGCGCGGGACAAGTTTGGCGTAGCAGCGAGCGGGGTCGCGCTCGACACGGTCAGAGTGGCATTCGTCCCCGCCGTGCTCGATTCCATCGTCGAGCCAACTTGCCCTCGCGCTTCCTGAGCGGGCTCGGAAGCCGTCGACCGAGAGCCGAGGAGGTGCGTGAACAACATGACGGCGCCAAACGACTCGAGCGAGTCGAGCACGACCGTGAAGCGGCGGCGGACCGCAAGGACAGGTCCGCCCGCCTTGTCCAAGGACGAAGTGGCAGTCGATAGCTTCGAGTCGACTGCAACGACCTGGTGTCCGGGTCGGACCGCGGGAGGGTAAAAGAGGAGGGTCAAAGGGGTCGCGGCGATGGTGAGGACGCTGTAGGCAGACGAGACCGTCAGGCTGGACCGTTCAGGGCATTTCGTTGACGAGCTGTCGCGCACAGAGCTTCGAGAACCTGCAGAGAGCGCCCAATCGAAATCAGTTGTCGGTGCAGACTCGCTGAAGCGCGTTCGCCCACGCACATAGATGCTGAAGACGGTTTCGCTGATGATGCCGACTTGAAGGCCCTGATTGAGGACCTGTCTCGCGTGTAGAGATTGTCAGTCAGAGGACTCCCCGTACCGTGCCGACGGGTCGACTCACAATGAGCTCGATGAGACCCCTGTGCGATGTCGCGACTACAAGTCAGCACGCCCTCCCGTGGACGAGAAGCAACAGCCTCTGCACGCACTTGGCACTCATCAACGCCCCCGTCGCTCCACTCTGCCGCCAGCCGAACCCTGTACATTTCGCCGCGATTGCCGAGCCAAAGAACTTGCCGCAGAAGGCGACCGCCATGACACAGACGACCCAACCCCAGATGATGCCCGAGTCGAGGAGCGTCAAGTTTGTCCTCAAGCCCGAGGTGGCGCTGCACGTGGTGGAGGAGCGCGATCAGCGACAATGTGCGGCGCGGCGCAGATCCGCTGAACAAGAGTCGAGAACTCACAAGTAGAGGGGGATAAAGATGCAAGTGACGAGGTCTTCGATGCGCTGGGCAAAGTGATGGCCGAGGCTGCGCGGGATAATGAGGCCGACGAGGAAGCCTGCGCGTGCGATATCGTCGTCACGTCAGACCGAGATCCGCGATCCCCATAACCCAAAGCGTGCGCACCTCCAAAGATCTCCGAGATGCCGATGATCTGACAAAAGAACGCCGACACGAGGACGAGGAGCAAGACGGCGCAGACGTAACCCTGAGTCGGTCCGTCCGGCCTCGTCCACGAACCCGTCTTCCTCGCGAGCCAATTCAGGGCAGGCCTCCCGATGAAGAAGAGGACGAGCGTCCAGCCGAGCATGGTCAGCAGGATGTAGACGACAACGACGCCCGATCCAGCCGAGGCGAGCGCGACGCTCAGGGCGAGGAGGCACCAGCCGATCACGTCGTTGACGACGCCCGAGGCGAGGACGACCAAGCCGACCGGGTCCGAGAACAGCCCGAGTTCAGACAAGATCCGCGAGAGAACGGGGAACGCCGTGATGCTGGACGACGTCCCGATAAAGGTCATAAAGGTCGTAAACTTGACGGAAGGGTCGATCTGCGGGTCCGGGACAGTCAGCACGAGGCCGGCGGGCAAGGCGCTCTGATCAGAGAGCGCGCACAAACTCGTTGTAGAGCCCGACCGAGACGGCGCAGCCGAGTCCGAACGGGATTACGAGGCCGGCCGTCGAGACGGCGATGGTCGGCCGGACATTCCTCCTCAGGAGCGAAAAGTCGACGTCGGTCCCGATGACAAACAGGAACAGGACGAGGCCGAGGTTGGCGATCAGCGACAGGTACGGGATCGAGGCGGACGGAAAGATGTTGTCTGTAAAGCCTGGGATCTGGCCGAACGCGGTCGGTCCGAGGAGGATGCCGGCGAGGATTTCCGACACGACTCGCGGTTGCCGGGCCCACTTGAACGCAAAGGCGAGGATCCGCGAGAGGATCAAGATCAAGCACAGCTGGACAATGACGAGGACGAGCGGGCTGTAGGGGCAGGGGAGGTCGGTCAGCTGCAAAAAGGGGCCGTCGGGCACTCGAGAGACTCACTTGCTCGGGTCGACCGCTACAGGATCTCCACCGCTAAAGACGGTTGTCGCATGGCTGCCTGCCATCGTGCTCCTGCCAGTCTGCAGAGGCAAGCGTGGCTGCAGTGGACGGCGGTTCGACGATCCAACTCGAACAGGGGAGCGTGCAGCTCGTGCGTCCGCCCCGGTCCGGGCAAAGCCGGTCAGCCACGCGCGGTATTCACAAGTCCGGCGTACAGTGCGAGGACGGCCGGCAAGAGCTTTGTGAATGTTGCCGTTGACATCATGCGAAACGCAGCGCGCCCGAGACGCGTTCGACTTGCGCGCGACGAACAACTCGACGCCGGCCTTAGTATTGCTTGCTAGATGTCCTCGCACGACCTTTTAGTAGGCGCGCGAACTTGAACACCTCGAAACGATGACCGAAAAACAAAGAGTGTATTTCTTGCCCGGCAAAAGTGTTCTATACAGTCGCTGCGGCACTGTGTGCTGCATAGTCTAGTGGCGCCGATACGTCCGCTCCTCATGTGACCGGGAGGAAGGACGCGATGACGAGAAGGAAGGCTGCGACCGACGCGCCGGCCCCCGGTCCTCGGAATAAGTTGGTCGCCCCGTCGGCGAATGGCGACGGTCGCCCTCGTCGCGCCGCCGCGGTGGCGGCCGGTAGTCGTCACGGTCGTCCCAGTCCCGCGAGTACGGCGACCTCGCCGGCGACCGTGGTCTTGCGCCGTCAAACGCCGCCGAGGTCCGTTCCCTCGCGGCTTGCTTCTTGACCGTCTCCCTGCGCCGCCACGCCATCTCTCCATCAGCAGCATCCGTCGTCGCCGTCGTCGCCGTCTCGAGTCCACGTCCGGAGCCGCGGTCTGCGATCCCGGCAAAAGCCTTGATCCGTCCCCGCCACTCTTCCAGAACCTTGACCGTCTCGGAACCGAGCTGCGAGCTCAAATCGCCCGGCCGTCCATCGCCAGACAAGATCCGACCGATCGCGTTATGCAAGATTCGCGCGAGTTGATCCAATTCGGCGTCGCGTTTCGAGTCGCCACCTCCTCCGGTGCGACGTGGAGCCGAATCGCCACTGGCCTGACGAGGCGGGAAATTGAGCGGATGGAAAGCGCCGTGAGTGGCGGCAACTGCCAGCGACGCTGCGGCAGTGGAGCCAGTCTCCGACGACGACGACGACGACGCTCGCCCGGCCTCGAGTCCGCTGACGGCCTTGACCGCCGCCCAGACCGCCGTCCTCTCTTTGACGCCCATCACCGCCATCCTGACGAGCTCGTACGCGCCCTTTGCATACGCCGCTTTCGCAACCCCGACCTTCTCCAGAGCTTGACCCGAGCTGGTTCGAGCCGGCGAAGGGACGAACGGCGGTTCGGTCGCGAGAAGGTCGTTCCAGATCCGGATCGCGCTCGTCAGCGCGGCTTGGGTGCCGATTCGAGACAGGGACGACAGAGCGAGGATATAGGTCGAGACGAGCGGGGCGTGCGATCGACTGCACGAGAACGGTCGAGTCGCCACGGTCGATCGGAGGTACGAAATGAGGTCTAAAAAAGCGGGCGATCACGGCGATCAGACTCGCAGCATCGCAGCGAGCACAAAACGGTGCTCTCTGCTTACCTTCGATAGCTTCAGGGTCGCCCGCGCGACCGCTCGCCTTGATGACGACCTCGGCCGCCTCGCGATCCCGCAACGCCTCTTCCCCGAGCACGGCTCCCGACAACGGCGGCGCGGACGAGGACGACACCGGATCGTCCTGTCCGAACCCTCTTGCGAGCCCGAACCGACCCGGGTAGTCCCTCACTTGGTCCCACCAACTCCGAGTCCAGGTCGCCCCTTGGCTCACTCCGGCACTCGGCGCCGCCCTCATCGCGAGCCTCAGACTCGCTCCGAACGCCGCGTGGTCCATCGCACCTGATGAACCACACAGTGGTTCGACGAGAGAAGGCGGGTGAGGAGGTTCGAGGTCGGCGATCCGAGACGGAGGGACGAACCCAAACGCGACTTGGGGCAGGGAGAGGAACCGCGCGTGAGTCGCGGGAGGGATCGAAGCCGAAGCCGAGAGGGACAGTGAGAGGTACAGAGAGATGAGGGCTGTCGGCAAGATGGGCGAGAGCGACTCGGCGGATGAGGAGGGGCTGCTGTGACTTGGCGAGGGCAATTCGGGCGTGGGCGGATGCGAGACGAGGTGAACCCACAGCGCGAGGGCCTTGTCGAGGATCTGCTGCGTCGTCGGGAGCGCCTCGACTGTTGGGGGAGTCGGTGAAGCGGACTCCCCGATCGACAGCAGCTCGAGGCCGTCGTCAATCTCGCGTCGCTTCTCCTGACCGGTCGCCTCCGGATCAATCGAGGCTGCCGCCGCTGCGGCGTCGACCAACCTCAAGGCCGACTTGAGCGCGCCCCAGACGATTGCGTAACTGACTGAAGTCCGACCCAACCTCGCAAGTCCGTTCCGATCCGGGTGGTCCGGATCCGGCATCCCTTCGAACGTCTGGACGAGATGACTCAGCAACGGACCCGCTGCGGGAGGCGGAGTCGAGCCGCCGAAAGGCGCCTTGACTGAACCGGAGCACAAGTCGAGCGAGGCCGAAAGGAACGAGAGGTACTGGTTCGTCGGCACGGCCGAGAGCGATTCGGGCGAGTCGTGCTTGCCGTCGAGCGCGTCGTCACCGTCGCTGTCGGCCGGCGCGGCTGCTCTCCCGCGCGCCTCTCGACGGCTCCTTCCCTCGAGTGAAGAAGCCTGCCGTTCGAGGACTCGCTCGCAATGCGTCCGCCACTGCTTGTGAACCGTTTCGACTTTGGCGCGCAAGTCGGCGTTCCAACCGTCTGGCGGGACCGTGCACCCCGACTGTTGCTGCTGCTGTTGGGCCCGAGCCGCCCGCTTGGCCCGTTTCGCGACGCCGGTGAGAAACGTTCCGTACGACCTCGAAGTCGGAACGACGCCTCTCCTCTTCATTTCCATCCAGACTTGGTACGCCCTCTGAACCGCTTGGGCGTCGTCGCTCGGCTTCGCGTGAGAAGACGTCGTGGTCAGGATCGAATTGAGGAGGACGTTCCAGACGACGACGGTCGCAGCGCGAGTCGGCGCCGTCCTGATCAAGTGGAGCGCAGGCGAGAGCGAGTCGCCCGATTGCGAGCCTGGCGTACTCTTCTGACGCCGCGTCGAGGCGAGCACGAGTTGCTTGACCTTGTCCGCGAGCTGGTACGAATCCGTTTGCTCCGAGTCGGGTCGTACAGTCCGTCTCGTTGCGGCGGCGGCACTGGCACTCCGACAAGAGCCAGCTCGTGCGCCCGCCCGCGCCGCCGCTGCCACAACTGATCGACCTGCACCAGACACGAGCATGGTCCTCTTCTGGCTCCGAGTGTCGTTGTAGAGCGGGTGCAAGCCCCCCGACTCTGTGAAGCGACGCTGAAGGAGAATCGAGCTGTCTTTCGGAGTTTAGCTGCGGACTCCGCGGACAGTCGGAACGAGAAATGTGGGGGCGCCAGTCGAAAGTGGGGGTTCGGGTTCGAGATTGCCGGCCGGGTCACCCGCGCAGCTGCTCCCGCGTTCTGTCTGGCGGCGGGCAATTCGAACCGAAACTGTCCGCTCGGCTTCCTCCTCCCTCCTCCTTTCGACTCTCTCTCTAGCTCTCTCGATTGGATTCCATAAGTTCACGCACCCGCAAACCCCAACCTTCCACACGATGGCCTCGCGTACTTTGCCCCGCAACTCTGTCAGTCGGCTGATGCAACAGCTGCACAAGTCGCACTGCGGCTGCCCCGTCTGCTCGTCCCCGTCCGCGTCGTCCCCCATCGACATCCTCCAAGCGGCCAACGCGATCCGGTCGGGAGGCAAGAGCCGCGTCCTGACTCGCGCGAGTCAGAACAGCCCGTTCGGACTGTCGGGCGGGATCATGGCGCAGGGCGCGCGCGGGTACGCCACCCCGGTCGAGATGCCGGCAGCTCAGCAGCAGCAGCCGCAGGGCGACTATGCTTTCGAAGTCGCGGCGAGTAACCTCCGCTTCGGTGAGGGAGTCACGCGCGTGCGTTTCGTTTGTTTTTCCCCACTCGGCTTTGAGAAGACGATGACGACGACGACGCCAGAGAAGAGCTGACCCGCGCACGTGAATGCCAACGATGCAGGAGGTCGGTATGGACTTTGCGAACCAGAAAGCGCGCAAGGTCGGCGTCTTTACCGACAAGACGGTCGCCGGCTTGTTGCCGATGAAGACGGCGATCGAATCGCTCGAAGAGAACGGCGTCCAGTACGAGATCTTTGACAAGACGCGCGTCGAACCGAACCAGCAGTCGTACGTTCAGAGTCCTCTCCTGTGGCTCTTGTACTGCGTCCGCACCTCCCAGGGTCGACTCGGGGTTGCCCGGCTGCTGCCCGTCATAGAAATCGGCAGGACTAACCTTTGCGAGACTCGCCGCTCCCTCTCGCAGCTGGGAAGAAGCCATCGCGTTCGCCAAGAAGCACGACTTCTCGCACTTCCTCGCCGTCGGCGGTGGATCCGTCATTGGTGCGTGGCGCCGAGTCGCGTAGTGCCTCGAGTCGAAAGGCCTCCGGGGGCGAGATGCTGACTCGTGGCTACATGGTATCTTTGCCGGAACCCGCACAGACACCGCCGTGAGCTTCCGTCCCAGAATGATCGGGCGTACCCTCCTTGCAGAGACGGGGACTGACTCGTTGCTTCGCCGGTTTCTAAAAACCCCCGCGCAGAAAGTCGCCAACTTGTTCACGTGCTACCCGGACGCCGACCTGTACGACTTTATCAACGCCCCCATCGGCAAGGGCAAGCCGATCGAGCGGACTCTGCGTCCCTTGATTGCGGTGCCGACGACGGCCGGAACGGGATCCGAGGTGCGTTCCCACCGCCATTCTGCAGTCAGATCTTTGATCGGGCGCGCCGTTGCGGACCTTGAAGCTGATGACAGAGTCTTTGCGGCGCGCTCGCACAGACCACGGGCACGGCGATCGCCGACCTCCCTCACCTGCGCGCCAAAACCGGCATCGCCTCGCGCGCCCTCCGCCCGATGCTCGGGATCGTCGACCCGCTCAACACCGACTCGTGCCCTCGTTCGGTCCATATCTCGTCCGGCCTCGACGTCCTGTTCCACGCGCTCGAGAGTTGGACGGCGGTCCCTTATAGCGAGAGGACGCCGAGGCCCAAGAACCCGATCTTGAGGCCCGCTTACCAAGGGTCAAACCCGAGTGAGTCGGGCGCGACGACAAAGGAGCGCACTTTTTCAGTGCGCGTCCCGCTTGGCCTGATAGAGTGGGACGAGGACTGATTCGGCGGAACTCCGTGCTTGACTCACAGTCTCGGACGTCTTCTCCGAGTGGGCGCTCCGGCAGACGGTCAAGTACTTGCCGCGGATCGCCGCCGACCAGGGCGACCGCGAAGCCAAATCGCAGATGCTGTACGTCCTCGCTCGCTGTCACTGGACTTCGGGACTGTATGCGTTGCTCGCTCCTCACTGATGCCAACCTCACGACGGTGGACGTACAGCCTCGCGTCGACTTTTGCTGGTGCGTCTCGGAGGTCTTCCACTCTCTCAGCTCGAGCAGCAGGATGCTCTTTCTGGAAGTATCCGTTGACCGACGCTTCCCGCGCAGGTATCGGGTTTGGTAACGCCGGCGTGCACATTTGCCACGGAGCGAGTTGTGCGTTGGCCGCTCTCCTGCCTCGGCCGTTCTTGTATCCACGGCCCTGAGCTGATGCTTACCTCTTTATACTAGACGCCATCTCGAGTTTGAACTACACCAAGGCCAAATATCAGCACCCGGGGTGAGCACTCGGTTTCATGAAGGCGCTCAGCGTCGTCGTGAGAAGCTGACTCTCGTAACCGCCCACAGATACGAGGTCGACCACCCGCTCGTGCCTGTGAGTCTGATCGAATAGCAAGCGTGTCATGTCAGCCAGACGCTGATCCCGCGAGGTACCGGCGCCCCGCAGCACGGCGTCGCAGTCGCCATGACCGGCCCTTCCGTCTTCTCGTTCACGGCGCCGACCTCTCCGTCGCGCCACCGCACCGTCGCCGCCATCTTTGAAGAGCTCGCGACTCCCGCCAACAAGGACCACATTGACACGGCGCGCGTGTCGGACGCCGACCTCGGCCCGTTGCTGTTTGACCGGATCGCGCGGTTCCTCGTCAGTTTGGACGTGCCGAGGGGTTTGAAGGCGCTCGGGTACAAGAGTGGCGATGTCGACGAGTTGGTGCAGGGAACTTTGCCGCAGAGGCGCGTCCTCGACTTGGCTCGTGAGTTTTCTTTTGCCCGCGCCCGCTCTTACTGGGGTCCAGGCCGTCTTTGATACTCCCACCACCGACGAGTGTTGAGGCACGGGTGGAGTATCGCCGCTTGGGAACTGACAACCCGCCTGACTACGCACAGCTGGCTTCTCGGGCAACGAAGGACGCGAAGAGCTGTCGCGCATCATTGAAGGAGCGAGTGAGTCGCCTGCATCCTGCTACTCGCTATGCTGTTCCTGCCTCTGTCAAGGGCAACGCGATAAGCTCGGTCGGGTCGTGGGGGGGGGCACGCGACTGACACCCGACACGCCTCTCTGCAGTGGACTTCTAAGTTCGTCTCAGTGTACGACCCCCGATTCACTCTGTCTGCCGTCCCGCCCCTTCCGCCCGCTCGCAGTGGTGCTACCTCTCAAAACGAAGCGAAAAACATCCAGATTCTTCCTCGGTGTAGCGGGACTGATGCGGTCCCGCAAGCTTGTTTGTCCATATTTCCGCCGAAACGCAATGCAGTCCTTTTTTCATGTCGTAACACCCGGCGCGTGCGCGATCTCGCTCTCAAGTGCGGATGCCGGTTCTTCTAAGGCGGATCGTGAATAGAGGCCTTGAGGTGCAAGACACCGAACCGTTGCGAGACCACGTCATCACGCACACGCCGGTCGTCCCCGACGTCTGTCGCTTCGAACGGACATGGGGCGCGCGAGTCGACTGCTACATCGCAAAAAAGTAACAGCGATTCCTTGCGCACCCTAGAAGCGCGCGCCTTCGGGAGTGTCGACGATCCAATCCGCTGTGCGATCCAGGCGCTTTCACGTGTCAGCCCGAGGCGTTCTTCGTACTCCTTCCTCGTCTCGACTCGGATCCGCCTCGGACTGGTCACGGACCAGCATGGAGACGCACAGGGTCGACGCAGGGACCGTCAAAGGTGAGCTCGACGATAGTCTCCTCTTGCTCGACGTGCAGCGCGGTTCTGGCTCGTTCCGAGTCGTCCATCCTGCGGGGCTTCGATAGGCACGGGATTCGCCGTAAAGGCAGGGAGCTGACACATCTGGGTGCCCACAGACCTCGTCGAGCACCTTTTGACGGGCGCGCCGGCCAGTCCGGCGTTGCGCAAGCTCGTGTCGCCCCGCCTCAAGATCTCGGTCTCTGCGGCACCGAGACAGCTCGCATTCCTCGATGCAGCCTCGGGCGACGACGCAGCGACACTCTTCAAGTCGTACAAGCTCGTCTCTCAAGCCGCCGAAGCGATCGGGCTGCAATGGACGGCGCGCTTCCTCAGCGTCGACGAGACGTCCCTCAGGACCTCCAGCGCGCCCGAATCGCAATGCGCCCGCTCAAGCGAAACATGGACGGCTCAAGTCGAATGGCAGCTTATGTATGAGCCGCCTCGTGCCCCCGGCCAGTCAGCCGGAAAGCGCTTCAAGTTGTGGACGTCGAGCCCGCGCACCGTCGAGCTCGTCTTTGATGCCCGCCACGCGACCTCCAGCACGCCGCCGGACACCCACACTCGAGTCGGAACAGTCGAGCTCGTGATACACGCAGCTCAGGCCGAGCGGTCCGGACTCGAGCTCGTCGCCGGGAAGTACTCCGTTTGGCCGACTTTGCCATTCCCTCTCGGCTGGGTCGACGCAGCTTTGCCATACATCGTCAAGCACGGCATCTCGACAGTCCAAAGTCGCCTTCTCTTTGCCGGTCTGCGTCTGTTCGTCACCGTCTTTGAGCCCGACCAGCTCGAGCCGACTGTGCCGATCGCCTCTCTCCTTCCGGATCCCGAAGCACCCGCTCCTCCGATCCACTTGCGCCACCACCAGCGCCACTACGAGCCCGAGCTTCAGGCCGAGCCGGGATCGGACGAGGAGTCCGGTCCCGAGACGCAAGAGCCGAGTCACCACTATCACCGTCGACGTTGGTCCGCTTCGATGCCGCAGCACACGACGCCCGCGACCACGTCGGCAGCTGCGCGTCTGCACCTCGAGCGTCCTCTCGCAGAGAGACACCTTCAGCCAGAGACTGCGCAAGGGGATGCGCCTCGTCCGCGCGAGCCGGCGCATGCTCATCCTCTGCCGAGCTCATCGGGACTCGCCCGCCGCGGTCACGTCCACGCGCATCAGCCCGGCCATCCCCGCCACGCGCACGCGCACGCGCATGACCACCACGCCGACGCTCACGCGGGACAGCACCATCACGGTCACCGCCACGGTCTGCTGTACCGCGTCCTCAAGTTCCCGCTCGAACTCGTCGCGCTTTTGGTCCAAGTCGTCCAGATCATCTTTTTCGACTTTGCCGCCGTCAGCGAGTTCTTTGGCCGCATGGTGGAAGCGTTGATGGCGAGCGTCGTCACTCCTCGTCGCGACAAGGAAACGCCAGGTCGGTTCGTACAAGTCGAGGCGGAACCGCGCGCCGAGGCAGACCACTCGCGCCGCGTTTCGTTCGCCGAGTCGGAACCCGACGCGATACCGCTCAACCCGCCACCTTCGCCGCATCTCGGGCCGATCGCCGAAGAAGGACCGGCATCGACGACGACGCCGCCGCCCGAGGGAGGCGCCGCGCTCGAGTCGCCTTACCCTCGCACGCTCGATTCGCACGGTCACCTCGTCTCGTCCTCGCTGATCGCGAGCCTCCCGATCCCAATCGACGTCGACGCGCACGCCCTCGCGCTCCACGAGCAACTCGCGTCCGAGGCCGCCGCGCAAGGGCATTTCCGCGCCGAGCTCGAAGAAGCGGGGGTCATCGCGCCGCCGAAAGTGGTCCCCGTCAGCGAGAGGGACGTCGAGGTCCACCGCGAAGTGGCGAAAGAGGTCGCGAGGGTCGCCGGATCGATGGAACACGTCGAGAGAATGGCCGAGAGATTCGCCGCCGGAGGGCCGGAGCTTGGCGAGCTGGTCGAGCAGGTCGGCGGCGACAGCACTCGCTCGCGTACGCTCGGAGAGCACTCGATGACGTCGTCCCCAGCGACCCAGGTCGTTGTCGGCACGTCGGAAGCTGGCGAGCACTCGCCACTCCAAGCAGCAACGGCCCCCTTCGCTGTCGAACCGCAGACCGTCATCTCGCCCATTGACCGGCCCGGACTCCGCAAGGCGTCCAGTGCTCCTCCATCGTCGAGCAAAGGTTCTGCTGGGCAGCAGGGCGAAGCTGGCGCGCCGAGCGATGACGACTCGAGGTCGTTCAGCCGCGCAGCAGCGAAACTCGCCCTCCAAGGTCGTCTCGGACTCATCGAACCGTCGTCTCGTCCTCAGGCAAGTGAGCCTAGCGCCACAAAGCCCGACTCGAGCGAGACGGCGACCCCCGAAGCGCTACTGCAGGCGACAGGAGGCGCTCCGCAATCGGAGTCGCGCCGTACGTCGGTCGGATCTATCACGATCGGGAGCTCGGTCGGCGAAGCTCTCCCGCGTACCTTTGACGATGACGAGGAGGACGACGGGCTCGCTCCTCGCATGGGCGTGCCGCTCACTTCGACGCCGCCTCCTCCTCCTCCTGCTGAGCCGACCTCCTCCGCCTCGGACGCTGCAAACGCGACCTCGATTCCCATCCTCCCTTCCCTCCCGATCGACGACATCGCCATCAGTACTCCTCCCGAAAGGCCCGCAACGGCCGCAACGACGGTCCAAGACCCGCTGATGGTCATGCACGGGTTGGGACTCGGACCCGAGTGGCGTGCCAAGTTGAGCGGCGCCGGCGGTGGCAGTCCCGGTCGCGGCGGAGTCGGAGTCGGGGTTGGGGGCCTTACCGAAGCGGGTGAGAGCGGAGTCGTGTGGCCTTATCGTCAGCAGCAGCAGCAGCAAGCGGCGGGACCGTCGAGTGGTGAGGCGCGCCAGCCCGAGCAGGAGCAGGAGCAGCAGCAAGGTGAGCGTGGACCCGGTCCCTTCTGGTTCGGTGTCATGGGACTCGAGGTAGTCGAGAGCGGCGCTGATACCTGGAGACTCGG
This sequence comes from Rhodotorula taiwanensis, assembly GCA_002922495.1. Taxonomy (NCBI): domain Eukaryota; kingdom Fungi; phylum Basidiomycota; class Microbotryomycetes; order Sporidiobolales; family Sporidiobolaceae; genus Rhodotorula; species Rhodotorula taiwanensis. Next base: position 60,483 of record PJQD01000044.1, on the reverse strand, counting down.
CGTTCTCGTCCACAGAACGCTCAGTCGATCCGCCGGTCCGCGTCGCCCAGTCTGCGCAACCGGTGTCAAGCGACAGCAAGCTGGCGTCACCAGCGATCGGTAAGTCCGGAGCGAGCCAAGCGAGCTCAGCAAGCGGCCTCGAGCGGGAGTTGCTGATTCTTGCTATCGACGTGAACTTACAGCCGCCGGTATGGTCCGTTCGTTGTCGTACTCGCCCGCGTCGGCGACGCTGTCTCCTCCGAGCGGCAGCGTCGTCTCGCCCGACCTCGTCCGCAGCGCGAGCGACGCCGGCACTGCGCCGACTCAGATTGGAGCCGGAGCGAACGTCACGAGCCCGAGCAGGTTGTCCGACACGTTGAGCGGGGGGAGCCCTGCGAGCCTGCGGATGCAGCACGAGTTGTCGAGTTCCGGTGCGTTCGCCAGCAGTCAAGGTCGACTTTCGACGACGTCCGGTTCGCCGCCTTCGAGCTCGACCGCCGCGAGTGCGGGCGCGAGTGGGTTCGCGGTCGAAGTCGCGCAAGGGGAGAGTGGGTCGAGTATGGGTTTGGCAATGTCGACGAGGACGCCGCCTCCGACCGTCCGGCCCGATGATCCGGCCGGTCTCGAGATCCATCCTGCGCACGGCTACGACGAGCAGGTCGAAAAAGCTTTGGAGCGGGCGACGCTGTCGAACGCTGTCGCCGACGAGCAGACGACTGCGCCTGGCACCTCGAGCGAAGGGAACGGGAACAACAGGTCGACCGGAAGAGGAGGAGGCGGTCGAGGCGGCGGTGGTCGTTCGGGTCACAGGAAGAAGAAGAGCAAGGGCAAGTGAAAAGACGGGCCCTCACTCTCGGTGCCAGCTTGAAGGAGGGGGACGAAGGTTTGCTTGTTGTCGTACATACCATCAGTAGCATGACTTGCGTATAGCATCGCTTCAGCATTTCGCGTTTCCCCTGGGAAAACGACGTCATCGACGGAGAGTTTGGCGGAAGTACGGAAACGGGGCGAGCGATTATTCTCCATCTCGACGCCCTGCTATAGCCCACGGACGCTCGAGGACCACACTGCTACTAGTGCCCTCACACCTGACCTGGTGGCTTGCTCTTGCCGCCGCTCTACAGAGACGTCACCCCCACTCTGCCACTCGACCGCGCTCTCTCTCCCTCTCTGAGAGACGCTCGCCCGCACCAGGGAACGATGGTGAACCAGCCAGCTCTCAAGATCGACGTCGAGGCGGTCAACAGTCAAGCTGCAGCGCAGGACGGTTCACTGTTGCCGCCAGACCAAACTCCCTCGGCCGGTCCTACGACGACGGCGGCTGCCACCCCTCGGACAGCTCTGAACCGACGGCAGAGTCAAAAACAACCGCTGCAAGGGGACGCCGTCACGACTGAACAGACGACCGCCGACGGTAAAGACACGTTTGGCGTCGTGAACCGGCACCCCGTCTCCGTTTCCGCGGCGGCGGCGGTCAACAACCACGACGACGATGCGACGCAACTGAGCGACGAGGAACCGGGGTTCACAGTCGGAGTCAGCGTCGACCGGAACAAGAAGTGCAGGAGGACCATGGAAGAGTGCGTCGACGGTTGCTCCCCGAGCCTGTTTCTCGCCCGCCGCGCACTCACCCCCTTCTTTTTTGACCCTCTCGCAGCGCTCACTCGTTCATCTACGACTTTGGCGGTATCCGTGCGTAAAACGAGCCTCGAAATTGGGACTCTTGGAGACGACGAGAAAATTGCCCGTACTGACGCCAAACTCACTGCAGGCGGCCAGGGCTACTTTGCCGTCTTCGACGGGCACGCCGGGAAGCACGCCGCCGAATGGTGCGGCCACCACTTCCACACCCACCTCCTCGAACACCTCCGGTCCGCTCCGAGCTCGACTCCCGTCCCCGACCTGTTGAACGCGACGTTCCTCTCGGTCGACGCGAAACTGTCGGAACTCGCCGTCAAGGGCGGCACGCACTCGGGGTGTACCGCCGTGACGTGTTTCCTCCGCCTCGAAGACGATCACGGCAACCCTGCCGGAGACGCGAGCGGAGTGTGCAACGAGGTCGTCCCCGTCAAAGACGAGGTCGCACCGCCGCGAGTCGACAAGGACGCGGCGTTGAAAGTTGCGCGGCAGCTCGAGGAGCGAGAAGCGCACGACCCGACGGCGTTCGGGAACCAAGGGAAACGGCGCGACAAGGACCCGCTCGACCCGTTCGATGGCGGGAGGGACACGACGGCGGAAGAATTGAAGAACTTGAGGGAGGACGAGGAGGCGCGGACGGCGACCGAAGCTTTGACGGCGACCACCGAGTCGGCGACGTCATCGCCAGCACACTCGCCGCGAAAGAAGGGAGACGACGGCGGCAAGGACTTGAAGCGACGGATCAAGGCCATGCTCGGCGTGTCGGGTTCGTCGTCGTCGTCTGCGTCTTCTTCTCACGACGGGTCTCCCGCCGCAGGTGCTGGCTCCGACCCAGAGATGCCTTCTTCGGCCATCTCGGCAACGTCAGAAGGGCCGACCCCTGTCGATGGTCGGAGTCCGAACACGCTCGGGTCGCCGGGCAAGGCGGCGCTCCCCTCGTCCGAAGAGATCAAGAAACGGACCTCGACGCTCGCCCGCTCGGACAGCGATGACCCGACCGCTTCGCTCGTCCCCTCGACGCCTTCGATCCCGATCTCGGCCCCGGCCGTCTCGCTCCCGAGTGAAAAGGCGACGCGGAGGACACTCTACACGGCGAACGTCGGCGACGCGAGGGCGGTCCTGAGTCGCGGTGGGAAAGCGATCCGGTTGACGTATGATCACAAGGGGAGCGACGCCAAGGAGGCGAAACGGATCAGCGACGCAGGCGGCTACGTGCTCAACAACAGGGTCAACGGTCAGTCCCGTCCTCTGATTCGGCGCAGGAGCTCTGTGCGTGTGTGTTTTCGAGCTCTTCAGCGGCTGAGTATGTTGTGACGCGCGGGACCGACAGGCGTCTTGGCGGTCACGCGCTCGTTGGGCGACTCGTCAATGAAAGAATTTGTCGTCGGGTCACCCTACACGACCGAGACCGCCCTCGGTCCGCACGACGATTTCCTCATCGTCGCCTGCGACGGCGTGAGTCCGCCGAACGGCCCTCCTTGATGAACCGAATTCCTCCTTGCAGACCGCAGTGGAAGCTGACCTGTTGCGCGATTCCGGCGCCCCGTGAAAACAGCTCTGGGATGTCTGCACCGACCAGGAAGCGGTCGACTTGATCGCCGACTGCGCCGACGACGCCCAAGCCGCGTCCCAAAAGTTGCTCGACCACGCGCTCAACAATTTCAGCACCGACAACTTGAGCGTCCTCGTCGTCTGTACGTTTGTCCCGCGCCTCTTGCGTGTGTGTGGTACGATGATGATGGCGGACGGACACTGATGGTGCGCGATGGCAACACGCCGCAGCACTTCATCCGCCTTCAAAGGCGCTCGCACGGAGACGCGAATCGACGCAAGACGGCGGCGCCGGCATGATCGCGAACCCATGAAGGCGGGCACGCACGCGCCCGGTAATCCGACCGCGCAGTGGGTCCTTTCAGCTATCCTCCGCCCCTCTTCGCATCCCCTCTCTCTCTCAACATCACTCGCTCGACTCGCTCGGTCCATTTATCCCGCCCGCGCCAGCGCTCCTGAGACAGCGCTCGTGTTCCTTTTGCTGGTACGCCGTTTCGCAGCCTTCGACCGGGTTTGTAGTACTCTTTCCGAGCTCGTGTGCCATCTCATGTCTTCTGAGGCTGCCTTGCCTCACTCGCGCCTCGTGAGGGGGAGAGAGAGACGAAAGGAGGACCAGCGAATCCTAGCCGCTGCCCTGCAATCAAAGCTCGAACCGGGGTCCAAGGTTTACCGCGCGTCCGCTTTTTGCCGAAAGGGCTCCCGTTTGCCTACCGAATCTCGACCCCCCTCAAATTCCTCTCGATCCCGACCCCGCTCGCGCCACCGCCGTTGATCCTAAACGGATCGACGACCCTCCCCGTCTTTTCCCTCCAGATCGACCTGTACTCTTCCTTGAGGCGTTTCAAGTCGAGGTCGAGCGCCGAGACGGCCGATGCGAGCGAGACGAGCGACGCGTGTTGCGCTTTCAGAGTCGGGACGAGGGCGGTCGGGGAGAGCGAATGGGACGGGGATGAGAGGAGCGAGGCGATTTGCTGGACGAGCGGAGGGGGTAAGGTACGATCGAGTGACAGGAAGTCAGCGCTGTTGTCGTCCCGACCAAGTTCGGGGAGTCTCGTGCCTCTGAAGACTCACATCCATTGTCGCGCGGTACCGCTTGACCCGATCCTTCATCTCGTCCGCCTTTCTCCTAAAGTACTCGTACGGGAACTGGTTCACGCCGCCTCCACCTCCGCCTCCCTCGTGCCCCTTTGACGAAGTCATCCCCGCAGCTGTCGAAGCCGCAGCAGCAGCAGCGCTGGAAGAAGAAGAAGAAGAACCGGCGGACTTGAAGTTCTCGATGAGGAGCGTCGTCTTGGTCAAGTCGTTGAGGGATTGTTCGAGTTCGGATCGGAGCGACGCGAGCAACCGCGCGTCGGTTTGGAGCGCCGAAGTGACCGTCGACGCTTCCTGCAGGCGAGTGAAAAGGAAAAACACGAGAGAGAAAAAACTTCGAGTCAACCTTCCAAATCCAAGTCTGGCGGCAGCGGCGGGTTGTGTCGCGAAAGAACAAGGGCGAGAGAACCCTCGCGGAAAAAAAGAGACTCACGGCCGAGTACTGCTCGTAGAGCCGTTGAGTTTGGGCAATGTCGCCTCCGAGGTCTTTCGCCTTCAACTGATCCGCGAGTTGACACTGCCCGCGGATGAACTTTCTGCGAGACAGCGCGCGTGCAGGCACAAGCGAATAAGAAAAGTCGCGAGATCAGTCACAGCGACCCCTTATATAGCGAGTTCCAAGGACTGGCCTCCTCGCATGAAGGCGCAAAGGAGGGCGGACGTACTCGATATCTTCGACGGCGGACCGGGCCGCGTCGGGCAAATCGTTGAATTTTGTACTCTTTGTGATAGTCCCGCCAGTGTTTGCGGCCGTCGCCGGTGCAGGTCCTGCTGTCGTCGTTGTTGTAGTCGAGGCAGTCGGAGCGAACGCGCTGGATTGAGACCGAGAAGCGAGGGGGCGATTAGCTCGCCGTGTTTGTAAATGCACGTCGTTCTTTAGAGTTTCAAACTCACTTGGTCTGTGCTGTGGCTGTCGTTGGGCCTGCCCCAAAGAGACCTCCTCCCCCTCCTCCTGTCGCCGTGCCGGTCGCGGGTGCAGTCGAACCGAACAAACCGCCTCCTCCTCCTCCCGTTGCCGCCGTGCCCGCTTGCTGCTGCTGCTGTGGTGCGCCAAACAGTCCTCCTCCCCCGCTGGTTGAAGCCGGTGCTGCTGCTGCTCCTCCAAACGAGAATGTCGTCGGTGCGGTCGAAGTCGTCGTCCCAGTAGTAGTGGGTTTCGGTGCGGTCAACGCGCCAAAGAGACTCGTCGACGTTGTAGGAGGTGCTGCAGTGCCTAGTTGGGACGTGCTCGTGGGAGCTCCGAAGGAGAATGTCCTGCGCGAGGTTGTCGGTCAACTCGTGCAGTTGGGCGAGCGAGCGAGAGAGATTACGACTCACGGGGCTGCTGCTCCGCTGCTCGTCGCCGTCGTTGGTGTAGCACCGAATAGGGACATGATAGCCTGTTAATAGCACGAGCGAGAGAGCGAGAACCAGAGAGACGTCGACGTCGGGGGGCGAGAGTCGCAGACGTCGACGTCGCCATTGACACCCTCGCTGCCTCTCTCTCCCCTACCTGCTCTCTTTCCACTCGCACGGCAGCCAGAGTACGGCCTCGAGCTTTGAACGCAACCCGCCAGCCCACGCCTTGGTCACTCGCTCGCTCGCTCTCTCTCTCCCTTACACGGACCGCCCTTCACACACGCCGCCCCCTTACACGCGCTCAAGATGGGCGCAGGTCAGAGTCAGATCCTGCAAAACATGCAGCAGACTTCAAACTGTGCGTGGGTTTCACTTTCAAGAGGATCCCTCCCCCCCCCACTTGAGGACACGCCCGCGCCCGCTAACTCTCCGGGGGACACACAGTCTCTCAAGCCGAGATCGAACGCCTCCTGAAACGGTTCCGCAAACTCGACAAGGACGGCAGCGGTTCGATCGACAAGGAAGAGTTTCTCCAGATCCCGCAAATCGCGACCAACCCGCTCGCGAGCCGGATGATTGCCATCTTTGACGAGGACGGCGGCGGCTCGGTCGATTTCCAAGAGTTTGTCGCCGGGTTGAGCGCGTTCAGTAGTCGGGGAGGCAGGGACGAGAAACTCCGGTGTGAGTTTCGTCTGTTTGCCCGGGCGCCAACTGCACTTGTCACTGATGACCCCCGCCAACTGCACTTGTCACTGATGACCCCCGCCGTGCCCCCTTTTGACTTGCAGTCGCCTTCAAAGTGTACGACATGGACCGCGACGGGTACATCTCGAACGGCGAACTGTACCTCGTCCTGAAAATGATGGTCGGCAACAACCTCAAGGTAAGCGTCCCCCCTCCTCTTCCCCGCCCGCCCGCCCGCGGCGTACGGCCCCCGTTCGAAGCCCAAAAAAGACTCACACCCTTCTCTTTGTGCACGACAGGATCAGCAACTGCAACAGATTGTCGACAAGAGTGAGGGGAATTTCCCCCCCTCTGCTGTACGCGCGAGATCGCACGAGTCGAAAAGGCTAACGACGGGAACCCCGCGCGCAGCCATGATGGAGGCAGATCAAGACGGTGACGGCAAATTGAGCTTTGACGAATTCAAAGACATGGTCGCGTCGACCGACATTGCGAAACAAATGGTGCGTCGTGTGCCCAGAGGAAGAAGACTGCTGCAGCTTCCCGTCACTGCCCTTTTCTCCTGTCTCGTGTGCGCGACTTGGGGGCGTCGCTGACTTTGTGCTCCCTTGGTGCTTGGGTCTCTCGCCGGTCGGATTCGGTTGGTGGAACAGACTCTGGAAGGTCTGTCCCTCGTTTTTTTTTTTTTTGTCTACTCCACGTCCGGCGTGAGTGAGACGCGAGTCTGGTCCTGACACCCTCGTCCTCGCGCCGCAGACATGTGGTAATGTTCCCGAGTCCGGCGCTTCCCGTTTCCCTGTTTGCCTTTCACTGGCGCGCCAACGACCCGGGGCTTTCGACGCTCGCTTTCCAGTTACTCTCTTTTTTGCTCGCATTTCCCTACCTGCATTTTCTCCTTCCGCCGTTTGCTTGCCTCTTTGATTGTATCACCCCTTTTATACCCTTCCACGAGAACTGTAACTTTGCACGTCTCTACTGAGCGGTCCCCCCGCTTGTCAGTGCTTGGACACGCGAGAGGAAAGAGAGAAAGGGTCTCTGCATCGCCACTACACTTCGCATTCGTCGCCCTCACCCCGCAAAACCCCGCACGAACGAACCCCTCTTGCGGACTGAATCCCCCGCATTTCCAGCTCCACTCCCGTCCTCTCTCTTATCGCCTCTTCTGTCTCTTCCATCAAAGCCACTCTAGGCTTCCAGCGGGAGCAAAAGTTCTCTGTCATCTCGACGGGCCCGGACCCCCGCACGCGGCCGATGCCCTTTCTGTACGCGGCGTTACCGATCACGCTCGCCGTGGTCGGGACTTTGGCGATCACGCTCGTCCTCGTCGAAGTCGTCGTCCCGGCTCTCTTACTCGAACTCGACCAGAGGAACGCGGACACGGGCGGCCAGCAGAGGCGGAACCGCGAACGGGAATGGGAACGGGAACGCGAATGCGAACGGGAACGGGGTCAGAGGCAGTTGGTGAGAGTCGGTGGGGCGCTTGGATCGGGATCGGGAAGTGATGCGAGATCGAGCGCGAGGGAACAAGAAGCGAACGAGCTGAGGAGGAGGAGCACGACAACTACGACGAGGCGCAGTCCTCTGTCTCCGACATCGGATCAAGCCCGGTTCGAGGTAAGACGCGACCGCCCCGACTTGCTTGGGCTCAGCTCTAGTCGCACCTCGCGGGCTGACAAACTTTGAGTTTTCCCTCCAGCTCATTGGCCGAGAGACGACAAAGGACGACGACGACCAGGAGCAGCGGTACATCCTCGGCGACATTACTGCGTCGGAACACGAACTCGAAGATCGGCACCGTCGCTCGGACGCAGACCGACCGGTAGCGTACCGAGCCGATGACGGCGACTCAAGCGCGCCACAGCGAGATGCGCCGCTGCTTTGCTTCGAGGCAGGCGATGACGACGACGCCGCGCCGCAGAATCCGTTCGTTGCCACCGGGACCAACCAGGACGGTCCCGTCCCGTGTGCAGCGGGACCTTTGATCTCGCTGGTGGACACAAGCGAGACAAGCGAGACGCTCAGGACGTCCGCCGCCACCTCTGCTGCGGCGGCGACTCGCTGCGCCACGCCGCCCTCCCACTCGTTGTCGGCGAGAGACACTGCGATTGGTGACGATTCGCCGTTTGCGACACCCCCGCTTCTGGTCGATTCACTGGCGGCTTCACCCGTTCTGGTCCCTTTACCTCTGCCCATAGCTCCCGTCACCGTTCGGACCGACGACGACTGGACCGAAGCGACGATCGCCTCCTCATCCCTTGTGTCATCGCCCATCCTCGTTCCAGCGACAGGCTCGTCATCATCTCTCGTCACTCCAGCCTTTGTCACGGCGCCTTCCTCGTCCGCTGCGGCTTCGTCGATCGCGAGCGAAGCAGACGTTTGCCTGAACGCCGAGGGGATGAGCCGGACCGTCTCGCAGGCTTCGTCCATTTCGGTGATTGCACAGTCGGGGGGAGATGATGGCGACAGTGATGACGAGAGCTGGACCCGGTTGGGCGATGACGAGGACGTCGAGGGAGAGAATGTCTGGGCCAAAGTCGAGCGGGCGGTTCCGTCCCGCAGTGGCAATGCAAAGGCGGCTGCCTTCTGACTGCGCGCACTCAAATATGCGGCGCAGTCTTTCCCCTGTTTGTAACCTTACCGGTGTTGTTGCTTGTGAAAGAACCTGGCTCATTCTCGGACGCTGACAAGCTAGATTGCGAGTTCGGGCAGACCAATCAGGAGCGTCTTGAACGGCGTGAAACCGAAGCCGCTGATGACGATCGATCCGAAGGTTACGACAGATGTGATGCAGACCATGGCCGCCCACAGGAACGTCAAGTAGAATCGCGGGTCGACCAACGTCTGCTTGAGCTGGCGCATGTCGATGTCCGAATGAGCGGCCGACTGTGTGCGGTGGCATCCGTCAGTCCAGGTACCGCCGAGAGGAAGTGGAATAACTTACAGCACGCTCTTGAGCGACACGCTGCACGGCGACGACCCGCTCCTCGGGCGTCAACAGCCCGCGAGAGGCGAAACCAGCCTCGTTCTCGAGCTCGGATCGGCGACGACATCCCGAAAACGCGGCATATCACAACAAGGATCTCTACACTACTCCTGCAGGAGAAAAACAGATTCACTGCGTCCACAACCCCCCCTCCCGTAAAACACCCAAGCTCGTTTGCGGGTCGTTCAGAGAATGTATCGGAACGCGAGGTCGTCGATGTCCGACTTGTTGTCCTCCTTCTCGGCCGGCCTCGCTTCAGCCTCGACGCACCCGTTCGCAGCGAGCATGTCGCGGCGATTGTTCTCACGGCGACAGATCTCGCGGTACGCGAGCATCGCGACAAAGTAGACCGCGTCTGGCGTGGCCGCGGAAAAGAGAAGGTCAGCCTCCATTCTGATGAGATCGGCGGAAGCGCCCGATGAGCTGTGGGCGGGAAGGACGACTCACACATGCCGATGATGGTGTTCATCGCGGTGCGGTACAGCGGCTTCTCCTTGGAGAGGAACAGTTGCGGTCCGGCGATGCATCCGACGCTGTAGAGCAAGAGACGGGGTCAGCGCCGGCCGCTCAGGTCTCACGTTCCGAGCCATGCACTTACCAGTAGCCGATAAAGTAGACGACGGAGAACATCTGCGACACGCGTTTTGGTCAGCACGGGACTCTTTCCGGCAGAACGCTCCGACCGAAACCTGACGAACGGTCTTGCGAGCTGCGGAAGCGGTGGCAAGGTCAGCAAACGAAGCTCTGGAGGATCATGCGCTCCGAAGAAGACGCACTGTGACCCTTGGTGTTGGACGCGATGAGCGAGAGGTTGACGACGTAGAGCGAAGAGTTGCAGGTCGCGAGCCAGTCTGTCAGGTGCGGAGCTCTTTCGGTCAGCGAGAGCGATCCATTGGTCGTTCAAAAAGCGCATAGCCGAGAACTCACAGCCTCCGGTGAGAGCCCACTTCTGGTGGTACGGAAGGGCGCGCATCATGATGACGCCGAGGAGCGGGACGAGCAAGAGCGAGAGCTGAGTCCAGCCGCGGTGGTTCGGGAAGAAGTGAATCGCGATCGCCCCGATCTGCAGCAGGACATCGTAAGCAAGAGTAGTCTCGAAAGATGGCGGAACGCGCAAACTCACCCAGATCGTGACGAGCTGGATTGCCGGTCCGGGGAGACCAATCAGGAGCGTCTTGAACGGCGTGAAGCCGAAGCCGCTGATAACGATCGATCCGAAGGTCACAACAGACGTGATGCAGACCATGGCCGCCCACAGGAACGTCAAGTAAAAACGCGGGTCGACCAACGTCTGCTTGAGCTGGCGCATGTCGATGTCCGAATGAGCGGCCGACTGTGTGCGGTGGCATCCGTCAGTTCAGGTGCCGCGGAGAGGAAGAGGCATAACTTACGGCACGCTCTTGAGCGACGCGCTGCACGGCGACGATCCGCTCCTCGGGGGTCAAGAACCACGCGGTCGCGGGCGATGCCGGGACCATGAGGAGGAAATAGGCCCCGACCACGATCGTCAAGGCGGCACAGATGAGGAACGAGATGCGCCACCCCTCCATCGCGGCGCCCTTGATGGAGCCGCAGCCGTACAGCAGGAGCGCTCCGACAATCTGGGCGAGGGCGTTGAACGAGATGAACACCGCCATCCTGGTCGGCTGTTCTCTCTTTCGGTCTGTTTTTGTACACGCGCTCAGTGGTCAGCGATGCCAATAGCTTGCGCAGGCGAAGTCACGCACAGAAGAAAGAGGTCATTAGAACAAATGCCGGCGAGACGGCCGCTTCCGTGAACCCGAGCTGCGCAGAGTCTCGTGTCAGTCCGGATCGGCGAGGATCCGCACGACGCATGCGCGACTCACGAAGAATCGCACAACAAGCATGTCGGTGTAGTTCTTGGTCGCCGCCTGGCACGCGACGACGACGGCCCAGACGATGATCGAAATTGCAACGAACAGGCGGATCGGCAGCTTGTGCAGCAGCCAGATGCACGGGTACTCGGCCGCAAACTGGCCAAAGTCTGCAGAAGTAGGTCTTAGTGCTCCCGTTTTGCCCGGAGAGGAACACCTCGAAGTGAATACGCACAAAAGATCGAGGCACACCAAGAGTAGTCTTGTCCGACGAGCTTTAGGTCGGTCCGCATACCGAAGATGGCTTTAGGAAAAGCATCGTCGTCAGAATACCTCTCCGAAGAGGACCTATGCATGATTCGGACTGCTTACCGGCATACGAGAGACCGATCTGAAGGTGCGGACATGAGGGAGGAGAGCAGGCAGGATGTCAACATCGGGTCGCATACGGTCACAGTCAGCTTCAGCCGGCGACAGACCTTGTCGAGGTAGTTCAAACCTGTGCAGAGGTGACGTAAGCAAGGAGATCCGAGGACCCGCGGAGAAGGGCACAGCCCTACCGAAAACGAGTCCAAATGCGATCAAAACCGTGCAGTCCAGCTTGCGGACGACGCGTCGCTCTACAACCGGGTCGATTTCGTACACAGGCGGCACAGAGTCGACAACACCTTCGCCATTGATGCTTGACTTTTCGTCGTGTGAAGAAGACATTTTTTCGACAGATGGCGGCAGTCCGGGGAGTTTATCCGAAGCGAGCCGCGACAAGCACGTTGCAGCAAGGGAAGCAGCAGCGATAGCAGATGGAGCTAAGGAAGAGCCTGTAGCATCGAAAGCGGAGCCTCTGGGGGTGAAGGACCCGTTCCTGCGCGATAAGGACGTGTTCGCCGCTTCTGCAGCAGCGACGAGGGATGTCGGCGAGCGGCTTGGCCGGTGCGGAGCTGCGAGATGGGCGCGTGTGTGGAGACGGAGGAGACGCGGGGTGATCGACGGGCAGAAGATAGGACGCCGACGGCCCAATTTGCGCGTGACCGAGTCATTTCCGGCGGGCGCGCGCCGCTCGAATCCGCTCGGCAGCGTTGGCCGACCGTCGGGGTCCTTGGCCGCATCGTCGCCCCACCTGCAAAGGTCCGAGATAAGTTCGGCCGCACATCGGCTGCAGGAGAAGACAGCCAGGATGCCTGCTGCTCCTCCATCGCGCTCCACGGCTATCCGACCCTTGCCGCACGCGTACTTAGCACCACCCTGTCCATCTGCACGACCCACACTTCGATCAGCACTCGCAAGATGCCCTCTGCCGACATTCCGCGGATGAAGGGGAACGGACACACCTCAAATGGCCATCCTCCGCGCGACAGCCCCTTCCCTGGACCCTCCGAGACGAGGCCATCGCTGTGAGTCGACGTGCGCATGCGCGCGAGGCAGCGGGAACTCAGCTGACGAGACGCTGCTGTCGGTTCGCGCAGACTGCCCAAGTTGGTCTTGAAACCATGGGTCACGCCGACTCCTGCTGGGATCGTCTTGACGAACGCGCAGGTCGTCGATCCCGCCGGGGGCAAGCTGCTCGACGGTCTGCAATCGATCGTGATCCGGGACGGCAAGGTCGCCGCCGTTTACCCGGTCGACGAACCGGACCTCCTCGCCGAAGAAGGGTCGCTCCGCCGTGTCGACTTGGGCGGTCGCTATGTTTCGCCCGGTCTGATCGACGGTCACGTCCATGTGACGGCCGTTCCGGGGACGCACAACTTGAAAGAAATGACGGAGCTTCAACCGGAGGCCATCTCGTACCGGACGACATTCGTCCTCCGCGAGATGCTCATGCGTGGCTTTACGACCGTTCGTGATACCGGTGAGCTAAATAGCGTGTCCGAAGCAAGCCATGTCGCGGTCTCCGAGCTCATGATTGACTCGACAGGCGGAGCAACCAAGCCACTCGCCGACGCGATCGAGGAAGGCCTCCTCGTCGGTCCGCGCCTGTTTCAGTGCGGGAAAGCCATCTCTCAGACTGGTGGTCACGGCGACTTTACTCCGGCAAAGAGCGGTGGCGAGCCAGGGTGTTGTGGAGGACACTCGGTCCTCCTCGGACGTACCGCGGACGGCGTACCCCAAGTCCTCAAGGCGACGCGAGAAGAGCTCAAAGCCGGAGCAGAGTGCGTCACTCGACGTGCGCTCTGTAGGGGTCCGTGTGGCTAACCCGCTTGATGCGTCCCTCGCAGCTGTGAGGGCTTTCTCTCTTGCTGTCTCGGTCCGCGATTCAAGGCAGTCTTTGGAACCGCGGGTTGTGATTACAACCGGCTTGCAGGATTGGGCAACTAACTTTGGGACTCGTACGCTCTTCCACACGACCTGCAGTCATCAAGATCATGGTCGGCGGCGGCGTCGCTTCGGCCACCGACGCCATCGAGACGGTCCAGTATTCGCCTGAAGAGCTGCGCGCCATCACGAGCACCTGCTGGCAGATGGGCCGGATCCACACGACGGCGCACGCCTACACGCCCGAAGCGATCCGACACGCGATCGACAACGGCGTCAAGGGGATCGAGCACGGCAACCTCATCGACCGCGAAACGGCGCGGTAGTGAGTCACTCGTCTCTGGAGGTGTCCGGCAATATTTCCAGCTGACGGCCTACCCTGTATAGTATGGCCGAGAAGGGCATCTACCTCACTCCGACTCTCTCCTGCTACGGCGAGTCTGGCCGGGCTCTCTTCACAGTCGACCTTTGGCGTCAGCAAAGGGCTAATTTTTTCGGGCTTGCGCACCACAGGCATCATGCAGCGCGCGCCGTGGGAGAACTTTTTGCCGCCGAGTGGTCAGGTCAAGAACAAACAGGTTATGGAGAAGGGGCTCGAGGCTCTGAAGCTCGCCGACGAGGAAGGTGTCACGGTCTGCTAGTAAGCTCGCACCATTGCCCCGGGTCGACTCCCGGAAAATTGAGGCTGACTGCTCTCGCCTTGTAGCGGGTCGGACCTCTTGACGTCGATGCACGCTCTTCAGACTGAAGAGTTTACCATCCGAAGCGAAGTGCTCCCGTCGCCTACAATCTTGCGGCACGCGACGACCAATGTCGGTATGTCTTACGTCCTCTCTCTTTCTCTAAGCGGTATGCCCTTACGCAGACTAATGTGTGTGCGAACCTGCAAACAGCCCGGATGCTCGGTATGCAGGGCAAGATTGGTGTCTTGGCACCCGGCGCGTTCGCCGACTTGCTCATTCTCGACGCGAACCCGCTCGAGGACATCACGATCCTCGACCGCCCCGAAGACCACCTGCACCTCGTCATGAAGGAAGGACGAGTCGCATTCTCGACGATGCCGCAACTGCAGACCAAGGAGGAGGAGGAAAAGCAAGAGATGCTGCGGCACAAGAAGCTTCGGCCGGTCATCTGATCGCTCATCTTGCATATCAACAGCGATGCGTCTGGTCTCCTTCTGATATCGTCTATCCCCCTGTTGTACCTGCATGCATGGAGAAAAAGCGCTCCCTGGGCTTGCAATTAGCAGTCTTTTCACGCGAAAGGATCGTCTGCGCGACAACTCACGCGTCCCCGGGAGATCGCGTGTCAGAGACACATTACTTGCTCAAGCTTAGACGGAGCGAGGCCGCAAATGCGCTCCGCGACTCGCCTCTCGCGCGCTACCGAGATCGCTCCTTGCTCGTCTCCTCCCGGTCCGAGAACGGCTGCTTTCACCCGCACGGTACCCTCGCGACAGCCACGGCGTGACGCTTCGAGGCTCATTTACTGCTCTCTTGAGGCTGGCCTCCTATGGAGTCCGTACAGCCGGCAGCTGAGGCCGTACAGCCGTTGGATCATCAGCGGGCCCCACTTGCTGCAGTTCAGGACTTGGCGCACGCGAACGGCGCACGAGATCTAGCAGAGCAGGCATCCGGTACGCACTGCGACGTCTTGTCCTTGCAGCAGCATGCTGATCCGCAGTGGGTGCAGAGGCTGGCAGGGCGCGGCGAAGTCGCCGAGACCGGCCATGCGATCTGTGTAAGTCAGCGCCATGCGGCATTTCGACTCGATCTATCGGGACACGCTGACCTTCATTTGCACCGCAGGTCGTCGGCAGAAACACATTTGCGTGATCCCGATCCGCGGCGACCCGTGCAAGGCGTGCCAGTCCAGGAAACGACCTTGCACCTTCGACGACCCGCCTACGACTCGCGTGCGGAAGCCGAAGACGGCCGTCGAATCGAGCGAGGAACCCGAGCAGAGGACTCGGATAGATGTGAGTTGATCCGGGGTACATGCTCTCTCTTGACACGACGCTGAGACATGATCCTGTGCAGGCTGATGTTACTTTGATACCGGACGAAGCGGGACCTTCGGTGACTCTTTGTGCCGGCTCACGACATGAACCCGTCGCTGACTTGTCGAGCGAGCGCAGCAACAACCGAGTCGGAAGCGCCCTCGGTCACGAGGATCCTTCTTCTCGGTCAGCTTGCCGTGTTTGACCCCGTTGGCCGTCCCCCATCAGCAACTCATGCACACACACGGTCTCCTCACAGTCTTCTGCTTCTGACTCGGGCACCTTCAGCTTGACGGGCTCGATTCTCGATCTAGTACGGTCAAGCCGGGATGCTCCTCGGATCGACGATGCGGCGACACCCTCGAGCTTGTTCGTGCCGGGAGAAGGCAGCCGCACCGAGATGAGCTACATCAGTCCGGGCACGTTTGCCGACTTGACTTTCTCGACCGCCGACTCGCATCGGTCGACGTTTCCTGGCGACGTCGTGTTTCGACAAGTCTCGAACGATCCGACCAAGCCGGTCTTCTTCATTTCGGGCCCGACGTTGATGTACGGCTACATCGCGCCCGAGAGCGAAAGGCTCTGGCAGTCTGCTTGCTCCGTCCTGAGCGCTGGCGCTCCGCAGCGGCTCATTGAGATGTACGTCGGCCGTGAGACTCGCAGTGGCGCGCAGTTCACCCTGCGCTGACGGGGCAACGCGGACGGACAGCTACTTGAAACGCTCGCAACCGGCAATACCGATACTCGACATGTCGACGTTCGCTGAAGCGGACCCTGCGATCCTCGGAAGCAAGGGCGTCTCGTACGCGCTGCTGACGGGCCTCGTCGCTCATGCGACATCCTATGTACGTTCATTTCTCACGCTCATTCTGAGGACGATGCGCATACCGAGAACGCTGACGATGCAGTGGGCAGGTGCACGAGATCCGGTCTGTGCACAAGCACTTATGGCGACAGGTGGTCCTCCCGCTCGAGGACGAGTTTCGGAAACCGACCTTCCAGACGATTCAAACCGCCATCATCATCCTGAGCTCTCGGCCAGCCATCAACGTCGCACAGAATCACATCGCAATGGGTCGTGTGCGTGCAACGAGAGTCGAGAATGTCTCGAGTCGGAGGCTAACTGACTGCGCTGACCCCCCGTAGGTTGTTTCGGCCGCTCACCTTCTTGGACTTCACCTTGACCCGACTTCATGGCGAGTCCCGGGATCGGAGCGCGCTCTCCGGAAACGTCTCTGGTGGACGATCCTGATCCACGACAAGATGCGAGCGCTCTGGTTCGGCCGGCCGAGCACGTGAGCGGGGGCGTCTCTGCTTCAGACGCTGCCGGACTTTATTGCTGACGAGTTGCCTCCCAGCATTTCCACGAGCGACTGGAGCGTCCCAATGCCGACCCTAAGCGACCTCGATGCCCAAGACACTACAGACACCGTGCAGAGAGGCTCGGCGGAATCCTACCTTGCTTGGTGCCAAATGACCTCACTCATTGAGTGAGCCGTCTTTGCCTCAACAGCCGCCATACAGACGACGAACTGACGCGATAACTTTACAGCTGCTTGATCACCGACTTCTACACCGTGCGCGCTTGCTCGACCGCACGATCACTGGACGAACGTTTGGCGTTGCTCGAGGGCCACGGGATGCGCCTGCGCGGGTTCGAAGCCGAGCTGTCGAGCGAGTTGCGGACTCTGCCGTCATCCGAAAGCCGACCTGAAGTACCGGCTGCGTCAGGCGTCCGTAAGTCATGGCTCCCTGTATGCGTTGGCGCCTCATGCCGGCGACTGACCTTTTAGCTCCGAACAGGCTCGTTCCAGCTGTGCAAGCTCGGCGTCGAGATGTCGCTTCTTCGGTTGACGACGGCGTCATTCGAGCACCCGACGAGCGCCCAGATCGTGGATGCTGCTCGGGCGACGGTGACGTTCTCGCACGCTCTCGTCGAGTTCCTCGAGAACCTCCTGCCGGCCGAGTTTGACATGTTCTGGGCACCTTGTGGGTCTCCTGTTCCTCGTTCCACACGAGCGAGTGAGGGACCTCGACGCTGAACTACACGGTTCACAGACTGCTCCTTCATCATCTCGGCCGCGGGCGCCTTGATGCTCCGGACCGCGATCGCCGTCGGCTCGCTCGATGCCACGCTCCGAAATACGACCGGTGTCCTCTTTGCCCGCCTTGTCGTCACGCTCACGTCGAGTCACCACGCTGCGCACTGGGATGTCGCTTCTCTCGCGCTCGACCGGATCGCGACACTGCTCCGGTCCCTCGATGGACGACTGCCGGAACTGACACCGTTGCTGCAACTGTTCGGCGCGCCGAATCACGTCACGACAATCTGTGGGTGCTATTTCCGCAGCTTTCGTTTTTTGACAGGCTCATCTCGGCGAACTGACCTTGACGACACGCCGGCCCGCAGCCGAACTCCCGTCGGGCGAGCGAGCTCATCCTCTCGCATCTCCACCCTACGCACCGAGTCCTCTCCCTCACCAGCGCCCGATGCCGACTCGGGCGTTCTCTGACCTCGCCCCGTCGACTACTTCGCCGAGCCAGCACGCTCCCTTCTTGTCGCCTCGCAACCCAGCCCCGACGCCGCTGCCTTTTCTCGGTTCGGGAACCGGTGCGGCCATGCCATCGTTCCCTCCGATGCCGACGACTCCGTCCCCTTCCTCGACGAATCCGACCTTCTTACCGCCACCTTCTCGAGACGGGGCAAACGGACCAACCTCGGCGTCGACTCCTTGGGCTGCCACTACCACGACGGGTGCACCTTTCGGTAGCAGTGCCGGGGATGGGGTGGGCACGGTTGCGACTCCGCTCGGATCCGACGTGATGCAACCGCTCGACCCACTCTGGTGGATGAACACCGACATCCTCTCGTTACCGGACCACTTTGGGACGCTTCCCGATTTGTTTGATCAAGCGATCGGGTTCATCGGAGGCGGCGGCAGTGGCAGTGGCGGACTGGACCAGACGACAGAGGGTGCAGCGGTGGGAGCGACTGCGCAGCAGCCTGGCCAAGGTCAAGACGCGGCTTCAATGTCACTCGAGGCGGGTGGCGGCGTGTCGGCGGTCGGAAGCAGCGGCGGCGGCGGTGGTGGTGCGCCAGCAGGAGCGGCCGGGACGCAAACACCGATCGGACCGAACGGCCTGTTTGACCTCCGGAGCTTCCTCGAAGGCGGGGGCATCTCGACGCTCTGAACGCTGCCTGTAGAAGGTCCGCGAGTCGGAATCGTTCGAGGGCGTTCCGGGAGTCACGCTCGTCTGCACCGCCAGACCCGGGAGGGAGAGAAGACCGGATTGAGAACGGAATGTTGCGAGAGAGAGCGAGAGAGAGAGAAGAGACAGGAAAAAGGATCGGGGGAGAGGGATATCACTACAATGCCGGCCAACGAGGAGAGAGATTCGGAGGGGGAGGGATCTTATCTCTCTCTCTTACACCTCGATCGCCTGCTGCTGCTGGTGCTGGTGGTGGTTCGCCATCACCTCCTCGGCTCCCGCCCTGCGTCCCCCCGCCGTCGGACCCGTCACGTTCAAACTCTTCTCGACCGTCTGCGTCACTTTTTCGAGCGCGTGCTTCCACCCTTCCAACCTCTGCTGGACCGTGGTCCACTTGTCGGTCGAGAAGGCGCCGGGGGCGACGGGCGCCGCGCGCGTGACAAACAGCGATCGGGTCGGTTGCGAGAGGCGGCCTTGCAAGAGCGAGGCGCGGATCGCTGTGAGGAGGATACGAAAGGGGGTGGGGGCCAAAGCGGTCAGACGAGTCACAGGTAAGGGAGGGAAAAGAGCGAGAGAGAGGGGTCAGTTTTCGGGTGCTCTCGTCGACAAGGCGTCACTTCCCCCCTGCAATAGAAGAGAGAACGCACCGTCAATCACCCAAGTCTCGACCTCCTCTCCCTCATCGTCGTCGTCATCGTCCGACGCCTTTTTCAACCCGAGTTGCTTCTGGATCTCTTCGTACCGGACCTGGCCGCCGACCTTGTCCTCGCACAACTGGGCGAGTTTGACCAACTTGATCTTGCGTTCGAGTTGGGCGCGGTCCAGCCGTGTTGGTGATGCAGCTGCTGAGGATGATAATGGTGATGCAGAAGAGGAGGAGGCGGCGGCAGAAGAAGAAGAAGAAGTGGACGATGCGGGGAGGAGGGTCGATCCGGCGATGGCGGCGTCGAGGTCGGCCTGACTCGGCAACTTTGCCACGTCCAACTCGGCCCCGGTCTCGGTCGTGAACAACTCGAGCGTCCGACCCAGGGCGTCGTTCGACGAAGACTGGTGTACCGCCGGGAACCGGTTCGCGGCGCGCGAGAACGGCGTGAAGTCAAACACGTCGTTCGAAGCGAACGACAAGGCCAACAACGTCGCGCCCAATTTCGTACGCGTCGACGACTCGGCACCGGCACCGGAGGGAGCAGACAACCGGGCGAGGAGGATCTCGCGCGCGAGTCGGGCCGTCCCGACCGGGTCGGCGGCTTTCGGTCCGGCGGCGTTCTTCAACAAGGCCTCGACGATCCGACTCGTCGTCTCGTCAGCGGCGACCTCGACATCATCGCCAGCCTGCTTAAAGTAGAGTTCGAGTTGGTTCTCGGCGAGAGCGGGCCGGACGATCGCAATGTCGTCGTGTTGGGCGGCCGATTCGACGAGGGTCGTCAACACGTGGAAGCGCAACGGGCCCGCCTTGAGCGGCAACGCGTTGAAGATGGTCGCGAGGGCCGAGTACCGAGTCGACAAGGCCGGGTTGGCGGGACCCGATTCGACCGCGGGAGCGATCGCGTCGACCAACGACCGGACCAACTCGTCGCGAGCGCTCGTGTCGGCATCGTCGGCAAACAAGCCGAGGACGAGCGAGAGGGTCAAGTTGGTGAACCCGATCAGTTGACGGTCTGCGAGGTTCTGGATCGCGCCTCGGCCCGCTTGAGCGAGTTGCGAGACGACGTCGCGGACGAGTTCACGTTTCGCCGCGAGCGAGTCGGCCGTGTCTTTCGGCGGCGCGAGACTCGCGCGGGCCGTCTCGTCCGAGTCGTCGTCGTCAGCGTCGTCCGAGTGAGCAGGCTCAGTGGGAGGGGGGAGAGCGTCGTTGGCGCGTTGAGCGAGCGAGTCGACATAGGTGGACCGTTCCGCGTCGTCACCTTGAACCGCGACTTGAGCGACGACGCGCGCAATGTCGGTGACCTTCGGTTGGGTGCGAGGTCAGTCTCTTTGACTTGACTCGTGCCACAAGATAGAAGCGCGTCCGAGCGACAGACAGCGAGAGAGTGCGTGTGGACACAAACGAGGGTGAGCTCTTGCCTCGAGTCGCAAAGACTGACCTGAAGGGGGAACGACGGGTCGACTGCGACAAAGTAGCACTGTCCGCCGTGCGAGTGAGTAAACTCGTCCTTGAACGCGTCCTGGCCAGTCATCCTGGGCGTGTATCGGCGCAGCAGAGGCGAGTGCCGGGCGGCGAGGCAGCGGAACGCACTCCGAGTTTCCAAGTTCACGAGGCGGTGCAGGCGCTCACTTCGCTCTCATTGCGCTCTCTCCCTCTTTCTCTCTACAGCCCAGCCCCCGAACTACCTTACAAGGGTGAGCAGGCTCAACACCGAGTAACAAGGAAACTCGGACAACTGATTCCCCCCCGGGCAACACGCAGAAATGTCGCTGTCTTTGGCGTTGCCTCCGAGCGCCGCCCTCTTGTCGTCGTCGCGTCCGGTCCAACTCGCCCAGTTGCACCCCGTCGCACTCGCTTCGATCCTCGACAGCCACTTGCGCCGTCAACCAGACCACGACCGCGTATTCGGTACCTTGCTCGGAGTCCGCAGGTCCGCCTCGTCGTCTTCTTCTACGGACGAGGCGGCAGTCTCGCCTTCGACCGTCCAGGTCACCGACGCGTACGCCGTCCCGTACGCCGTCCGGTCTCACGGAGGTCAAGTCACGATCGACGTCGAACACCACCGCGCCGTCCTCGATTTGCACCTGAAAGCGAACCCGCGCCTCGTCGTCGTCGGTTGGTTCGCGACTCACCCGACACTCAACTCGTTCTCGGCGTTGATCCACCAGTTTTATTCGACCGAGTGCACGACGACCGCAGCGGGTCAGAACGCCGCGTCCGGGTCGGGACAACAGGCGGTCCACTTGGCGTTGGACCCGGACTCGCTCGAGTTTACGTGTTACACAGCGAGTCCGATCGGCGGGCAGGCGAGCAACGCCAACGGCCAAGAGGCCCACTTTGCATTTGTCCCGATCCCGAGTACCGTCGTCGTCCCCGCTCAAGAACGACCCTCGCTCGACTTGTTGACCGAACGGTTGTCGTCCCTCTCGGCCCTCGTGCCCAACGCCGCCACCGCCGCCACCCTGTCGTCCGCCCAGTCGGACGCGAACCCGGCCACCCCGCTCGAAACGCTCTACTCGTTGCTGCGACAAGTCACGGCCATGTTGGACCAAGTCCTCGCGTACGTTGAAAAAGTCACGCGCGGCGAGATCCAAGGCGACGAAAAGATTGGGAGGGCTCTTTTGGAGACGGTCGGGACCGTTCCGACGAGGGCCGCGAATGCTGGTTCGGGGGTTGCTGCTAGTGAGGAGCAGGGCGGCGAGGTGGATGAGGCGGCGGTCGAGAAGAAGAAGAGCAGCAAGAGTGGTGGTGCTAGATCGGCAGACGCGGCGGCGGTTCAGCAGGTCGACTTTGAGGAAGAGTTTAACGCTCACCTCGCCGACGTTCTCATGGTGCGCTCTCTTCTCCTCTCTCTCTGAATTGGATGAGCGTAAAGGTCACTGATGGCCCCACCTTTCGTACGCGTCCGCGTGTGCGCGCACAGGTGAGCTACCTCGCCAACGTGATCAAGACGCAAGCCGAACTGTCGAGCCGGCTCAACCTGCTCGTCTAAAAAAAAAACATCACCCCACACGCCCAAAACCCGCTGTCCAACATTTCGGGGACCCGACGTCGCACCGTCGAGATTTTCACGAAGAGGCGGATCCCCGGCGGCAGCAGCGGCGACGGAAAGGGGAGTTCGGCAGGCGGGACGCGGCGGGTTCGGGTGGACATAGAGAGATGCCCTTCGGGTGGGCCCCGGCAATTTTCGAACCAAAAAACAAATTCCCACACTTGGATCTCTTTACGCGTTCGCGCGTACCTACTAATTCACGCCCGCTACAAAAACCCACTCCCATCTCTCCTCCTTTCCCTTCCCCGAAGTCGGCGGCTTGTCTCTCGCTTGTCTGCGCAGCTCGCTGCTGTGCTCAAATTCCCAAGGTCGAGTCGCGGGCGCTGTCACTTACCGCCGACTGCGGCCGCTCCAAGTCCGCTCTCGGACTCTGCGACTTCTGGCTTAGCTTGCTCTTCCCGTGTGATCCGGGCGCGAATGCAAACACAATACGGGATGAGTTTCCCCCGTTCGATCGAAACCGCCCCTCTCCGACTCGAGAAGCTGAGCAGGACGTACAAGATCACCAACTCTCGCCCCTCGAGGGTGGAGTTCCTCGCGCTACTCGAGTGCTTCCGCCTCAAAGCTCTTGGTTGAAGCGCGCAGCTCTCGCCGACCCCCAAGTTCAAGCTACACGCTCCGGTAAGCTCGTATAGTCCTCCTCAGAGTGATTGCGTCGCGGTCGAAGCGCGCTGAAAACTCGCCTCATCGACGCAGGTGAAATGGTCGACGCCCCCATTAGCGACCGGTTCCAGGTTGAGAGGAGCTATCACAGATCGCGCACTGATGGCTTTGGATTGCAGATTCCCGCCAGAGACGCCTCGCCGCGCCGCCCTCACCTGGGCTTGCCAAAGACTTCCGCCGCCATTGCCTGCGCCACGATAGGTACTGTGCAAGGGTCCGATGATTTGTGTCTCTTTGCCGTGGCAGCGCCGAAGGCTTGCATGAACCGTTCTCTCCTGTCTGCCCTGTCCGTTCGCTCTCCGCCCCGGCGCACTAAATCCGCGTTGCAGCCTCCTCAAGCTCTAGCCTCTCATGCAGGCGCATTTGACCGTCCATCCCCGAATGGACTGGTTCGGCTCGCTTTGCTTTCCCCTGGCCCCTTCGGTCGACGCGCGTTCTCAGCGTTCGAACCAATTTGCTTCATAGCTCACAATGGCAAGGGACGTACCGCCCTTGGCGCGGTCGGGCGAGATAGGTCTTTGACCGACCTCACGCTTCGCAACCTCTCGCGATTGTTCTCGGAATGTCCGCGGTGCTGCATCTCCGGCGCGCGGGCGCGACAAATCTCGAAGGACGCCTCTGCTTTGTGCTTCTTGCGCCTGCCGCTCACTCCTTCCGGCTCATTTCTGGGCGAGCCTACTAGGATGAGCACGCGCGGAGGCCATCCCGGGCGTTCACAGCGAGGCGCGCACAAAATCGCCAAAGAGGAGGAGACCAAGATCAAACAGTTCTCTGCTCGCGTCGAGTCGCTCATCTTTGGCCTCGCGATGCTCGCGGCGGGGATCGGCGCCGACGACCTTTTGGCAGACGAGACGACGGCATCGGTCGATATTTTCGAGCCATTGCTCGAGTGGAAGGCGCACTGGGAGGCGTACATGTACCAGAGCTCGTGGTGCGAAGCGTTGGCACTGACGCCGAACGGCGAGGTCTTCCTCGACTTCTTGCGTGGGCGACGGCATGCGATCGCGATTGCGCTCGACGCGGGGACGATCTTGCAGATGGCCGCGTTCCAGGAAGTCGTCAGTCGTCTTTGCTTTGGCATTGTATACAAGACAGGATGCGCTGACGCACGCTCTTTTCCTCGCCACCAGATGTCGATCCGGTGGCCGCCCATCCAAACGGCTCTCGCAAGTCAAGCGCCAACTTCTCTTCCCTCCGCTTCTCATTGTCACGCCATACGCTCACACATTCTGCCTACTTGCAGGGACTCGAGGCAGCGCACCTCGGCATCGGTGGCCGTGCCGCTGAACCGCGCGGCGATCTCGCGGCGTACTTGCAGCACCTCCCGCGAGCCAACGACGACCGGACAAGCACGGTCGCTTCGATGCTAGCGAACTTACAAGCGTGTCGCCTTGGAGCGCCTGGTGAGGAGCTGCAGAGTACATATGTACAGTGGATCGTCGAGTATCGCAGGCCGGTCTTCCTAAACGCCGCCTACGCTCTGCCGAAGCTCGAATTCGAAGGCTTGCTCGAATGCTTGCGGCGTCTTTTCAGCTTGCTGAGCCAGACGCGAGATCAAGGCCTGCCTGAAGTTGAGCAGCATGCGTTGGTAAGCTCGTTGCGAGGATCTGCACCTCTTGGTGTGCGTATGGGCCACCCTGACTCGCTTTGCATTCTTGACAGCGCGCATGGATGCCACACGAGATCTTCTCGGTCCTTCGTACGATTGATGCGAGCTCACGATAAGTGCGAAATATTCCGTGACTGAGCCCTTCGGTTACAGGTGCCGCCAATCGCTCCTCGCCGCACCCTTTCTCTTCGGAGGTAATGGCCGGCCGCGACTCGACCGCCTTGAGCTACACTTGGCCAAAACCGCCGCCGCGAGCGCTCCGGCCAATCGATGCGTCACAGGGGTACTGGGTGTCTCACTTCGCGGCGTGGGACCACGGCATTCGCCCACTCGGTCCCGCCTGGGCTCGTGTCAGGGACAAGCTGAGCGCTTACTGCACCCGATACGCGACGGTGCGGAAGGCGGTCAAAGACCAGTACGGCATGGTGCCTGCTCGCAAGTGAGCGGATCAGTGAAAGGTCCGCAGCACGACACGTCGTAGTCGCCGCATGTCAGATTTCCTTCCCGTTCCCGCGAGCATAGCGAACACAGATCTGGATGCGGGAAAGTTGCAGCATGAGCTGCTTTGTGCTTCACATCTTTCGCCGAGTAGAAGGGTGCGCGTGAGCATACGCTTTCGAGCTCGCAAAAGTTGCGCGCAGCACCGGCGCCGAAGCGGAACAAGCCAAGGTCACGTCCGGTCTGCCTCTGGCTCGAGCATGCAGGCATCAAGCTCGAACTCGTGTTTGTGTACGATGTTTCTCTCGCACATTTCGCGATTAATCTCCCGGCTGCAAAAAGTTCGACCGATGACATCCTCATCAGCGAGACGGGTCCGAGCGAGAGTCACGACGGACCTAGGCAGCCCATCTGAGCAGAGCGAGCTTCACTGCGCCGTTGCGTTCCGGTCTGGCTCGACGACCCGTGGGGCCCATCGTCGCGACGACAGCGTGCTGGCGTGTTCCGACCCTCCCTGTCCGCCGCGCCGTATTGCTGGGAAGATGGGTATTCCCGGGCGCAGCGTCATGCCCCGCTTGTAGCCCTTGCGATGTGAGCTGCCGTTCATTCCGCTCTTGTCGCGGGGAGCCGCGTGATCCTCCGTGCGTCGGGTGTAATGGACCACTGTTCCCGGCGCTAAGCATGAGCAAAGTGGAGGCAAGGCACCACAACTGTTGCTTCCTCAGCAGATCTCCCTGCACCTGTCGGTCCGAGCCGACTCGAGAGCTGTGCCGACGGTCCGAAGGCAATACCATCCGACTTGGCCAACGCCAAACTTGGCCCCATCCGCAGTCGCTCGCTGACTCCTCTCTTCGGATCTTGGCATCCGGCCGCGCTCGCCTCCGAAAATTTCGCTAAATGGAGCACTCCGCAGTTCGGCATGCGTCTCACACACGATCTTGCCCCACCGGCCTAAGATTCGAGCTGCGGTCAAAGGCTGCCCCGCTCGCCAACTGCCAGGCCTCCGTCGATCTTGATCTGCACCAACCCCTTCTGCGCTGCTGCCTTCCCCACCTCCGCTTCTCCTCTTCGCGAAACGAGCTCCTTCTGCACGTACTCCCTGACGTGGGGAACTGTATAAGGCGCTTAGCCAAGCGCCTGGAACGAACTTGCTCTTCCCTCTTGGCTTCCTCCAGACGTCATGCAGATCATCACTTCTCTCGCCTTTGTCGCCGCTTTGTGCAGCACGGTCTTTACAGCACCGAGTCCACTTCTGTCGAAGCGTACTTCGCCAAACGAGCCTCCGCCTGTCATCGACCTCGGTTACGCTCGGATTCAGGGCTACCTCAATTCGACAGATTCACAATACTGGTACAAAGGGATCCGCTACGCTTCGGCGGACCGATTCCAGGCGCCGAGGACACCCGCACAGCACACTTCGGTCGTCTATAACGCGACCGCGTACGGGCCGATCTGCTGGCAGGCGGCGGAGGGATCGACGACCTTGGAGGGCAAGCCGCCGGTCGCCAACTTTACGATCGGCGCTCAGTCTGAGGACTGCCTGTACCTGAACGTCAACGCGCCCGCTGGCTCGTGCGAGGGATCCAACTTGCCCGTCCTCGTATGGATTCATGGAGGAGGTGAGCGAGCTAGCGCTGTGCGCGTCATCTGATAAAGAGGGTGAGACATGCTGACACCGAAGTGATCTACAGGGTACGCCGCCGGCAGTGCCGCCAAAGGCAGCGACTTCGCCTCGTTTATCACGAACGCTGGAGGCAACATCGTCGTGGTCGAGATCCAGTACCGGCTCGGACCGTTCGGATTCTTGGCCGGACAGGAGACGGCCGACTTTGGCGCCTTGAACGCGGGCTTGCTCGACCAGGTCAGTCGAGCCGCTCGCTGTACTACAGTCTGATCCTCTCGCTACAGTCTGATCCTCTCGCTGTATGCGAGAGAGAGACGACGTACGATCCGCAACCGCGCACGGGCTCTGAAGCTGACGATGATGACCTTCTCTGGGCGACGCGCAGCAATTCGCGCTGCAATGGGTTCAGCAGCACATCTCCAAGTTTGGCGGCAACCCATCGCACGTCACCATCTGGGGCGAGTCGGCGGGAGCCGGTTCAGTTCTAAACCAGATCATCGCAAACGGCGGCAACACGCAAAAGGCGCTCGGCCTGAAGCAGCCGCTCTTCCAGGCTGCGATCGGCTCCTCCGTCTTCCTTCCGACACAGGTCTCGTACAATTCGCCGATCGCTGAAGGGATCTACCAATCCCTTGCGGCGTTCGTCGGCTGCTCCAACTCGTCGCAGGCCAGCTTCCCTTGCCTGCAGGCAACCGATGCCGCGACGCTCGCCTACGCTGGACTGAACTTGTCGGAAGCGGCGCCGACGGGTTATTGGACGTACGTGCCGGTCATCGAGGGCGACTCGGGTTTCTTGCAGAAGCGCGCTTCGCTTTTGCTCGACCAGGGCAGCAAGAACTTGAACGGCGTAAGCGCTCTTTCTTCTGAAGCTTGACTGCTTCGCTACTCCAGTTGGAAACCGTATAGGCACCATAAGCTAACGCGGCCGTCCACTCGCAGCAAAAGTTCCTCGGCATCAACAATCAGGACGAGGGTGAGTCAGAGGGCGGAGCTGTAACCTGTTCGCCTGGTAATTCCTGAATCCTGACCCGAGGCTGTTCCTACGCGCAGGCTACATCTTCACCGATATGTCCATCAAGAACGATACGACGACGAACCAGACCCAGCTCTCGTCGCAGTTCAACAAGCTCCTCGCCGGCTTGTTCCCTCTATTCACAGCGGAGCAGATCCAGGCGGTGGCGTCGCAGTACCCGGTTTCGGACGCTCCGACCACGGGCAACACCTTTACTCGGATCTCGAATGTGATCGCCGACTCGACATTCGTCTGCCCGGTACGTCCGATTTTCGGCCTCGGGGCAACCGAGCGCACCCGAAGCTGACCCTCCTACTCCACATCAACAGACCTATTGGACCGCCGAAGCCTTCGGTTCGAACGCTTACAAGGGCATCTTTGACTATGGTGCCGCCACTCACGGCAGTGACGTCGCATGGTACCAAGGGATGATCTGGAACGGCAAGCACTCGGTCACGGCAGAGAACTCGTTCGCTGGCGCATTCGAAGGCTTTGTCCA
The DNA here is from genome assembly GCA_002922495.1 of Rhodotorula taiwanensis. Classification (NCBI taxonomy): domain Eukaryota; kingdom Fungi; phylum Basidiomycota; class Microbotryomycetes; order Sporidiobolales; family Sporidiobolaceae; genus Rhodotorula; species Rhodotorula taiwanensis. Next base: position 32,381 of record PJQD01000044.1, on the reverse strand, counting down.
GTCGTACAACCCGAACAACAACCCGGCGACCAACATCAACCCGTACTGGGCAGACTTCACCTCCGGCGAGCAGCTCTTGTTCAACACGACCACTCGGAACACGCTCTCCGAGGCCGACCCGAGTATCGTCAAGACGTCTTCGATCATGGTGTTTGGCACGACGCAGATGACCAAGTGCGACTTTTGGCGCGGCAAGATCAGCGTGAACGCCGGCCTCTGAGCTCGCTGATCTCGCCCGGGCCTCGATTGCCCCGCCCTTTCTTTGGTTTTTCAAGGTCCATATGTTGTCTCGAGGGTTCATCAAAAGCGGACGCTTCTCGTAGCAAATCACGCAATTATCTGCAATCGTCGTCTCTCGGGCACATCGGTGCTTGCTCGCCACGCTTATCCCGAATGAACAGACCGACACGAGGAAAAGGTCCAGCTTTTCGGTTCACGCTACGCTCTCCAAGTACTGTGCGAGTTCACCGAGGATCGCTCTTCGCTCCTCTCCTTCTGTCGGCGGCGCGTCTTCCGGTCGGTCCGCCCCGGCGGCGTCGCCGTCTCCGATATTGCTCGCGTACTCGTCGAGAACCGCAACGACATCGCGCAGAGACTGGTCGCGTCGAGACAGAAGCATGATGATGTGATCGCGAGCCTGTGAGACGACGTTCAGCAGGATATACAATCAGCGATCGTAGCCTTCTGCAAAGTCCCTCGCTGAGTCTCGAAGCGAACGGCGCAACTCACGCCATCGTCCTCCATGCAGACCCACGCGACGACATAGTCCGTCAGCTGGAGCGCAAACAAGCCGTTCTCGAGTTTCTCGAGGTACAGCTCGTCGTCGTCCATCTCGCTCGCCAAAGCGGGATCGATCCCCTTTGCGATCCTCGCCTCGAGCTCCTCACGGATCTCGAGTAACCGGTCGACCTTCTCGTAGTCGTTCTCGACAAACTTGGCGAGGAGCCGCATGCGAGAAGGAGAGTCGGAAGGCAAAGACGTGAAGAGTGACGACAGGATCGCGAGGATGTGCTCGATGTCTTCATGCGTCGTCAAGCCGGCAGCCTTCTTCTTCTTCTTGTCGTCACTCTGTGTGCTCATTTGTCAGCATTGTCAACTAGTGCCTCTTGGAAGATGACCCCGGGCTCACCCGTCCCATGAAAACGGCAAACAGCGTCTTCAACCCCAGGCTCTCGACGAATCGTTCACACAGCGGCGCGCCTTCCCTGCCCTGCAACGCATGGTCGAGCGTCTTGATCGCCCTCGACCGAGACAGGTTCTTCGCCTTGAGCATCAGGACGAGGAGTTCGACGCCTTCGCCTTCGAGGAACGCAGACTTGACGACGTGGACGGCGGGGCGACCCGGTGAGACGGTAGTTGACCGAGTCGGAATCGGCGAAGAGAGGCACGAGCAGAGCGCGTCGAACGTGTTCTCCATGAACTCGATCTCGTCGCCCGAATGCGGATCCCGCTTGCGGTAGACCTGCGAGTGGGACCCCGAGCAGCAGTCAGTCTCAGAAGCATCGACGCAAAAGGTCAGCCAGAGCAGCGCACCGAGAGGACCTTGAGCAACGAATCGACGCCGCCCTCCTGCCCTACGCGCTGCCTCGCCTCGTTGACTCCGTCGACTAGCTCTGGCGGCAAGCTGAGCACGAGGGCGAGCATCTCGGCGGCGTAGTACCGGTTCTGGTCGTACTCGGACGGCTTCTTGTCTTGAGCGAGACGCGAGATCAAGAATGAGAGGAAGGGAGATTTCGGCGAGAGGAATGGCGAGGCGATTTGAGGCGAGAGGGTGACGAGGTTCTCGATCAGGCCTGAGAGGTGGTCAAAGCGAATGTCAGCACTGCAGAGACTTTCGGGACGCACAGAAGTCGTATAGACTGACCGAGAGTGTGGAAGAGACCTGTCCGTTCGCCTTCGTCTTCCTCATTGAGCCGCTGCAGTTGCGCCACTACGAGGTCGACCACGCCCGCTTCGACCAACCCGTCCAACAAGGCCTTCAGCGCCGCTCGTTTTTGCTCGAGCAGCTCCTCGGCCTGCTCGCCGTCTTCTTCGTCTTCAAGGTCGCCGCCTTCGAGGTCTTCCGGGTCGAGCAATTCTTCGAGGACTTCGATCACGGCGACGGGGACGTCGATGTTTTCGTGCGAGAGGAGGTCGGCGAGCGTGTTGGGAGTCGCGTTCTCGAGCATGAGGGGGTAGGTCAAGGCGGGTTTTGTGCTGAACAGGAAGAGGGCCCGCAACGTCTCGAGCAAGTTGAACTCGGAATCGACAAACCTACGCCGTGCGCGCTCTTTGTCAGCGTGAGTGGTCGCAACAAGCAGGCGGGCAAGCAGAACGCACTTCTCCGGATCTGTCGGGTACTTTGTCCGCAGGTCGCGGTTCTTGTTGACGGCCTTTTCGAGCCCGAGCAACTGTTTCCGGACGCTCTGCGGCGTCAAGTCCTCGCCGGGCAACTCTTGCTCCTCACCGCCGTTCTCCATGATCTGCAAGACCTGCTTCTGAACGTTGCTCAGTCCGCCGCCGCTGCACGAAAGGTCTGAAAAGTCAGCGAGGCCTAGACGGTCCTGGAGCCTCGGGGAGAGTTGAAGGCAAACTGACAAGAACCGGCCGTCTCCGTCCTCCTCGGCGTAGTAATCCGCATCCTGCCCCGGTGCAAACTCTCCGCCTTTCCCGTTCGCGTCCAGATCGTCCTCGTCCTCGTCTGAGCCGTCCTCGCCGACGTCGCGGATCGTGACCCCACTTTTCTTCGCCGTTGGCCCACTCGTACCGGCTGCAGTCGACGCCGACGAGTCCGAGTCGAGCTTGACAGATTTGTACGATTGCGGGTCGAACGTTGGCGGTTCGTGCTTGCGTTTGTTGGCGCCAGCGCCCGAGATGGCCGATTTCGGCAGAGGAGGTCGCTGCAGATCTGACCTTCGTTAGTGGGCCAAGGACGAGCACTGCACGTGGGAGACGCTGACCTTGAAGATGTCGTCAATGTCCATGTCGTCAGAGCGTTCGCAGCGAGCGGGCAATGAGAGCGCGAAGACCACTGTCGACCCCGCGAGAAATGACACTTTCGCCGGTGCACTCCTTCACTAACCCGCTCGGCACAGTCTGGCTGGTCTTTGATTGCGGGGATGTGAGCGCGAGCTATACCGTGCCGTATCTGACCCGGCGGTGAAACGCCCGCTCTATCTGCCTGACTGCACGCCCTCCGATGAAAGGCTTTCATCAGGTCGACTCTTTCTGCTGCGCTGCATTGTCTTGCAGCGCCACTGCCATACTCAGAAGCTACTCCAAGTTGTGACTTTGAGGCTCAGTCTCTTCCGGCGCCGCCGCACGGCAATAGGCACCTCCGACTGGGGAGAAAGGCGGCTACAGACACGAGGGCACCCTCCTCCGCTTGTCCGACAGCAGCTACACGCCTTCAGCAGGCTAGGGCACATCTCGAGGCGCTCGCTCTACTTTCTGCTCTCTTCGTTGTTCAGCCTTCAGACCGACGCGCGCCTTCAGTTATGCAGCGCCGCCATCAGCCCGCCGAGCTTCGCGTGCACGCCGGATTGCGCCCGAGCGACATGACGCGCAAGGTCACGATCTGTGGCGCGACCGGAGGCCAAGGGGCGGCGATGGCGCTGATCATGCACTTTTTGCGCGGTCAGCACACCGAGCATCCCCAGTTTGATTTGACCAAGATTGTCTTCTCGGGTGATGTTTCCACTTCATCGAACGCCCCTCGCCCCAGAAAACGCGGGTACTGACTCGAGCTCAAGGCTCTTTGGGCCAACAGGACTGAACGCGCTCGGCCTGATCAAGAACGCCAGCACGGCGGCTCACCAGAACCGACGCAACCCGTCCGACTTGCGCGAGTCCTTCTGGACTCTCTTGACGCTCCCTTCGCGCGAAGTGGTGAGTCACCGCGCAACTCCGGTCACGTTTCAAAGCAATGGCAGCTGACGACGTGTGCGCTATTCAGCCGATCACGGTCATCTACCGCGGCGACGACGAAGAAGACGGCGACCAAATCTTTCAGACCCTGATGCATTCCATCGCAGTCAACACGGCGCAGTGGGCTGCGGCTAACGGAGTTACGACCGCCGGTAACCACGCCACTGGCGAGGTCCGCCTGCCGTTTGTCGTCCCGAAAGCGACCGGCCCGCAGCAGCGGGAGAGCCAGCCGCGTAGCTTCTACTGGGAGTTCGTTCGGAGTCTTCCCTTGTATTCTTGACGCCCGCGTTCATTCTGCTTACTAGCACTACTCTTATAGGGGGCCGTGGCGCTACCTGTACATTGGCCAGGTCGTCTTCAACCCGACCGCCATGGCAGCTGTACAGCGTGCAGTCACGGTGTACAGTCACTCGGCTCCGACTCCGACCGGAACCATCCCGAGCCCGCCTCCGCCCGCCGCAGCTCCACCGCTGATCACCGAGCACGTCAAGGTGCAGAACCTCGCCCTCGTCCTTTTCGACGCTGTTCGGCTTTCGTCGTCCTGGCACGGCTCGAGCGACGACGAGATTTCGCAGCACCTCCTCATCATTTTCCTCGCGCGTGACCTGTACTTGGAGTACGAGTACCCGACCAACTCTGCTCACGGCCTCGGCGGTTTTCTTTTGGGTGCGGACGATCTCGTCGACGGCTGGTCGGACGAGGAGGACCCTCTCGATGACACCGGCATCAACGAGCTCGCTCACTGCGGACATCGCCTGCACGAAGCGCTGTCAGACCCTGAGCTAATGGAACAGTGGGCGCGCGATTTCGCGAACAAATACACCGGAGACGGGCAATTGCACGTCCCGGGCGGGCAAACGGCTGCCGTTCACGCGCAGGTCGCGAACGAATGTCGCGCGACGCTCAGCTGGACTCGGTCCGTACTTGTAAGCCCACGAAATCTATACTCGCTTCGTACAAGCAGGGTGGCTGACGTTGCGGTCTTCGACAGCTCGGCGGTATCGCCCATGCCCTTCGTTTGCACAGGCACGCCTTGGCGCAACGGATTGCGCACGCCTCGCACTGAAATTGCAGATGTGACTTGCTATTGAGCCGATGCACGCTGGTCTCCACGGGCTTGAGAGTCAAAGCGCAAAGAAGCTGGCCCCGTTTCGCGCCCGCCACAGCATGCTGCGGATGGTCTCGTCCGCTGCAATTCCGCACCCTCTCACAGACTTGCTCTTGAGTCGACACGCCCTAATCAGAGGAGTACGTGACGTGCCGTAATGATGATACGGCAGCGCCTTGGCGGCAAGTCCGACGGGGCTTGGACAATCGGCGTGAATCGTCTTTAGCTCCGAACGGAAGAGTCCACGCGCGCCCGCACGAGATAAGCCTGCTTCCTCTCACCTGGACCCCGTACTTTCTCAATCCGTCCCTCGTGGGGAAGTGGAGATCTGCGCGAACGCGATGGATCTCGGCTGAACAGACGCGAAACGATAGCATGCAGCGCTCGACCATCACGAGGCGGACCCTCGAGGCCTTCGTCGAGAAGACGACTATTTGCGGCGCCGTAGAAGGCTGTACAGCTGCTCTTGCTTTGATCATACATTCCTTAGGCGGCGCGTCATACAGCGGAGCTCGCCGGCGGGTTCAAGCTGTCAATGGTCGCCTTCGAAGGTGCGTTCTTGAGCTTGCCTCTTTCCCTGCGCTCCGATTTGTTTGATGATCAACGCTGCACCATCATTCTGCACAGGAATGCACGCCCCCGGTCTACTGAAGGGAGTCTGTCAACGCGCCTTTGACGATCTCGAGGATCGGCGGAACCCATCCGAGCTGGGCGAGTCACTCTGGCACTTTCTAGAGCTCCCGACAAAAGATGCGGTGAGTCATGATGCGCAATCTCATGTGCGCTGGAAGGAGTGTGCGCCCTGACGCGACTTGTCGTCACCCGATCCAGATCGCGTACCTCGACGCGGACGCGAGTGGGCAAGCGCACTTTGCAAGCTTGATCCGCGATGTCGTGCGCAGGCTTGCCCGATGGGCCGCGGCCCATTGTGTAGAGCACTCGCAGCCTACGGAAGGCGGAGTATGTATCCCATTCACCGAAACCGTACAGGTGGACCGGGAGCACAAGCAGGACTGGCGGTGCGCAATCATTCAGAACTGACCGACACCAGACTTGGCTGACTGACTTGCCTGTCCTCAGGACACCTTGGCGGCACCTTGAACTCGATACAGTCCGATGCAACAGAGACGGCAAAGCGCTCGCTGAAATGATTCGCGCCATGGCTCAGTACCACATCCGGATCCCGACCCCGACTGAAATAGTATCCGCTTCCCCTAGGAGCGACTTTCCACCTCTCCTCTCGGAGCTAGTGCCGATCCGCGGGCTCGGCCTGATGCTCTTTCATGCGGTCGAAGAACTGTCGCATCATGAAGAAGAGGACGCAGGCTTCATCTCTCTGCGGCTCCTCATCATCTTGCTCGTCCACGAGCTCTACCGGACCTATCCCATCTTGCTAGACGAGCATTAACACGGGCATCCCGGACCTACGGACGCTGTGAAATGGGCGCTTGCCCAGGCACACGCCTTGACCGGATTCGAACTTGCCGCTCAAGATTACATCGCCCGCATGCACAGTCCTGACCATGACGGACCTGAAGAGCTCAAAGCTTGCCATCAGCAGCTTGCCGAAGCCCTAGCCCAGCCAGCCGTCCGCGAGGACTGGACGAAGTGGTTCGTTCAGGAGATTGTCCACTCCGGACGCTTCAGAATCAACGGCGGCGCCTCGGAGGAGACCGCCGAGGCCATGGCGGGCGCGTTTCGGAACACTCTGACCTGGATTGAAGGTTCCCTTGTGCGTGCGGCTTTTTTGTGCGGCCTTCGCAGCGTACTGACGCCTTTCAGTTCTGCGCCACAGCTCCCTCGCATCGATGGTGTCTTGCGGAGGCACCACGCTTGACGTAGATCGCGGCATTCCAAGTATGCCCTCCTACTTGTGGCGCGACAATCTGCATTTCCTTCGCGTGAGACGGCTTCGCCACCTCATCCGCGGCGTGCGCTTCTGGAATCCGATTCCAACTCCGTTACCGACTCTGGTGGGAAGCGTCGATTCGCAATAACTCCAAGGCATGATGATCTGCGATGCGTCAGTGCTTGACACCGTGTCTGAGGGCGCCACAAGAAAGTCTTGCTCTGGGTTCCGACTGTCCAGCATTCTCGGGGGTGTTGCTCGGGATCTGCAGGATTTAGCGTGAAGGTGCGCCAAGTTTATGCGAGCTATGCTTCTTCTTTCCGCCGTTCCTTCGCGTCTACGGGCGCCGGAAGCAAAGCGTAAGGGATGCTCTCGCCGATGATCCTGACGCCGTCCGGACTTGGAGGTCAAGTCGTCGGCGCCGACTATTTTTCGAATGCGCCGCGGACTTGTCGGAGAAGGCCGATCACGCCTGTAAGGCCTCGTTTGTGGCCACTCTGGAGTCCGGCCCTGTCAGCTCACGCGGTATACTACGCGTCGCAGGACGTTCTACGCCAATTCAGGTCTAGATCCGAGTCGCGAAAGTCCGAGTCGGCGTCGCGGAGGTTGTCGTCGTCGTCGTCGTCGTCGTCGTCGTTGTCATCGTCCTCGTCCACTTCGCCCGTTAGCGCTGCACGGTTCACTCGGTGTGCTACCGCGGCGATGAACCACTACTACCAACCTCAAGAGCAAGGATTCGGCTCGCCGTCTCGACCCGACAGTCACTTGTCGTCAGTCGCACCGCGGGCGCCTCTCCCCGGCTACGACCGCGACTATAGACCGCCTGGCTCCGCGACAGACACCGCTGGAGAGGAACGAGACGCTTGGGGCCCGACGTCGCCTCCACGAGGGGCTGGCAGCGCCTCCTGGGGTTCTTCGACAGCAGGCGCCCACTTCCCCACCACCTCGACAACCTCGCATCAACAACCGCACTTGATCCCGCGAGGACCGCAGACGATCGATCCGCACACTACGAGAAGAGTCAGCAACGCCGCGTCAGACTATGGGGCGCCTGAACCGCCGTTGGGGCACGGTCAGCCCGGGCCGTCCTCTCCCTCAACGGCGGGTCCGAAGGAAGGGTTCGTCCGAATCAGGATCCTCGGCATCGATAGGCAAAAGAGGGACATGTACATCAAGTTCAACGCAGAGGTCCGGTCTCCTCTTTCGCTAGTCCGACCAACCGGCGCCCTTGCTGACAGCAGCTGGCTCCTTTTCAGACCAACCTGCCCAATTTCCATCACTCGTCCTGTGAGTCTCTCTCGGGGACGCATTGCGCCTTCCACTCCACCTGTACCCTTGCTGACGTTCCGAGACCTCGCACCTGGCAGACCGCGGCCTCTCGCGATCCTACACCGAGTTCACCTACCTCGTCGCTGCCCTCGGCGTCACCTGTCCACAGTCGATTGTCCCCGCCTTGCCGCTCTCGCAAACTTCAGCCGCAACCGACGAGGAGGATGACCGGCTGATCAAGGCGGCGTTTCAGAAGTGGGCAGTCAGGCTCACGAGCGACCCGGCGGCCATTCGCGACGACGAGCTCCGCAGCTTCATCGAGAGCGACTTTGGGGTGCGTTCGCGGCGCGAGACTGCTGTCTATAGTCGAGACCGGCTTGGCTAATTGGACTCGTTTGCTCGCACTTCGACGCACAGTATACCGCGCGGACCAAGAAGAAATCGTCGACCGGGTTCTCGTTTTCGCGAAGCTCTCGCCTCCCTGGCGAGATCGAGGACCCTCTCACGGCTGCAAAAGTCTCGATGGCGCGCCTCGAGACCGTCTTTGCCGACACGGCCAAGACGCTCGACCGCGTTTCGAAATCGCGCCGGACCGCCGCGGGTGCCGTCCACGATGCCGGAGAACAAACAAACACGTTTGCGTTGGCGGAGCCTTATGCGCCGCTCGCGAACGGGTTCAAGAGGTTGGCGCACACGCTCAAGGCCGATGCGGACTTGCTGGCATCGCAGGTGCGTTCCGTGTGCTCACCGTCCGATGGCTGTTATGGCTCACGCATGCTTATTCGCCTCGTTCCGCCCGGTTGTAGAGCGTAAGCGAACAGATTACCCTTGGAGACGTCTTCCTGTACCAGTCGGGGAACGCCAAGTCGGCCAAGGTCAGTCGCTTCGATCCCGTCGCGCGAACATGCGGGCTTTGCGGCTGAGATCGTAAACTCCCTCTCTGCAGGAAACCCTCTCCGGTCGTGACGCCGTCGCGGATGACCACCGACACGCAGTCAAAGCGAGCATCCAAAAGCGGAGAAACATTGAAAAGCTCAAGTCGGCGAGTTCGCTTCGGTCCGACAAGGTCAACGAGGCGCTCGAGGACCTCGACGAGGTGAGTTGCCTGCGTGAGCTCCTAAACTCGAGGTCAGGCGTGACTGACTTTGCGCGCACCGGGCAGGCCCAACATTACGAAGAGACTCTTGCTCGACGATTACAAGGGATCTCGACCAATCTGCAGCCGTCCCTGACGCGCCACTCTGTCGACACTCACGCCGACCTCCTCTCCTCGCTCCTCGAGCACGCTCGGACGACCCTCATTTACGAGAAGCAGCGGCTGAAAGAGTACGAGACGATGCGACCCGAGATGCGCGCGATCCGGAGACCCGAAGCGGGCGTGATCTACCACACGACGCCGGCAATCGCGGCGCCGGTTGGCGCCAGCACGGGCAGGACGGGCAGTATCGGCTCGATAGCTTCGAGCGGGGCGGGAACGCTCGCCGCCTCGACGTACGGAAACGCGGTCGCGCCCCCACAGAGTCCGACTCCGTCCCGGGTCGGCGCGGGATCGGTCTCTTCCCCGCTGGCATCCGCCGACCCGCTCCGCGGGGGTGGACTGCACGCGCCAGGATCGATGGCGCAAAAAATCGAGAAGCGGTCGATCCGGAACATGGCGAGTTCGGTGCACGTCGAAGGCGACAAGCGGCAACGAGTCGATGTGAGTCTGCTGCAGAACGGGGACGCTCTTTCACGTGTCGTTATGCTTGATGTGCGATGCCGGGGAGAGCTGTACTTTGATGTTCAAGCCGAGCTGACACGATTTCTCCGAACGTAGGCGCGCATGGCCGCTTCGATGCTCGCAAACGGGTTCTGATGTACAGCCGGCCGGCGAGTGTCTATTCTCCAGCCCAAATTCTGCATTTTCGAAGTCACGCGCTTTGTTGTAATCAGCACCTTGCTCCGTATCGACGGGTTATCTCGGTCCACCAGCTTAGGCGCGAGTTGGAGCGCGCTCGCGAGCCGCTCCTGCAGGCACGGGCAGTTTCGGACGTTTCCGGCGCGGCACATTTTCCAGGCCTGGCAGACACAGATGTATAGTCCTATCATCGAGGTATGTATCGACGACCTCGCTAGCTTGTACAGAAGAGCAGGGCGCCACGCGCGCAACGCGACGAGCCGAAATTTGCTGAGGTGATCGGCCGCACCGCCACTTCGTCAAGCACGCCATCGCGAAATTTTCACTCGCCCGTCATTGCAGAGTCAGCAGCCGCGGCAGAGGATTGTCAGCATCTCGTCAGGTTCCGAGTCCACTCTCCAGCGACTGTGACTCTGCCCCTCTGTCGCGCAACGATCCCTTCCTCCGAGCCCTAGCGACTACTCCAGAGCCACTCCTCGGACGACCTTCTCAGGTTCCCTCTGCGCGCACGCCATCGTTCGCCTCCACTTCGGCATACTCGTCGTCTCTCCCTCGCTCTTTCCCTCCGCCCTCTATCTCGAAACGTAGCAAATGGCAGCCGTCTCGCAACCGATCGCGTCGACTTCGGCGCTCCCGCCCGCCGTTCCGGCCGCCTCGTCGACTACGGCCCCAGCAGCCACCGCCGCTACTCCGCGCATTTTCGATCGTTCCCAACTCGCCGACGTCAATGCCCAACTCGCCGATGCGACGCCGCAAGGGATCCTCGCATGGGCGATCGACCACGTCCCCGGTCTTTACCAAACGACCGCGTTCGGGTTGACCGGACTCGCCGCGACCGACATGATTGCCAACCTGTCGAAGCGGCGCAAGACGGCGCACCTCGTCCCGCTCATCTTCCTCGACACGCTGTACCACTTTGACGAGACGATGGACCTCGCCCGTCGCGTCGAAAAGAAGTACAAGGCGCCGCTGCACATCTTCCGGCCGCCGGGCGTCGAGACGACCAAAGAGTTTGAAGCCAAGTACGGCGAGCGGCTGTGGGAGACGGACGAGGACACGTACGACTACCTCGTCAAGGTTGAGCCGGCACGACGAGCATACGAGGAGCTCGGCGTCAAGGCCGTCATCACCGGACGTCGGCGATCTCAAGGTGCCGACCGCGCCGCCCTTGAACCCGTCGAGATCGACTCGACCGGTTTGATCAAGATCAACCCGCTGTGTCGGTGGGGCTTCCAGGACGTCAAGGACTACATCGAGATGGCCGGCGTCCCGTACAACCCGCTCCTCGACCAAGGGTACAAGTCGATCGGAGACCGGCACTCGACGGTCCTCCCGAAGGATGGCGAGGGCGAGCGCTCCGGACGCTGGGCATCCAACAAGACCAAGACCGAGTGCGGTCTGCACAAGGTACGCGTCGCTCGACCTGCTCTTCGATTCGGGAATACATGACACTGACGTCAACTCGCACGCCTTTCTGCAGGACTACTTTGCGATGAAGCGTGCCTTTGAGAAGAAGCAGCTCGAGCAGGAGCGCGCCGCCGTCGACAAGGCTCGTGGCGACGATGAAGTCGGAGAGTCTTCCATCTCGTTCGACGATGGCGAGGCGGCCAAGTCCGAAGACCTCGGCGCTTCGTTCAGCGACCTCAAGCTCGGCGCATGAGCGACGTGTGCTTATTCCCACTCACTTTCACCCTTCGCATTCTGTCTTGTTGCATCTTCATAGATCCCTCCGTCCTCCGTCATCACGTATAGACGGCCACGCATAGACCCTCCGTATACCTTTACGTTCTCTTGTTGCAACCATCGCTCTCTCGATCCTTCCTTCAGCCCGCATGGACAGCGAGAGGAATATGAGCAGCCTGTTACAACAGTCCGGGAGAGCGATAAACAGGTCTACAATGGCTTCATTCCGACGAGCAGCCGCAGCTGTTCGAACACGAGGAGCGACACGATCGAGTGCGGCCACAGGCGCCAGAAGCACATGCTGAACCCTTTGTAGAACGCGAGTGGTCCTGCACGTTTATTCGGACCGGGGGTCAGTGTGCTGAGGGACGTGGAGTGAGCCGGAAGCGCCTAGTTTACCTTCGTTCTTGAGCAAGAGGGCGGCGCAGTGCATCGCGCTGCGATACTGGCCGGTACTGTCGGTCATCATCCGCACCTGCACATGCGCGTCGAGTGAGCAGACTGTCTGGCCAAAATTTATATCGTCGACAGCGCACCTTGACGACGTCGATCGGATTGCTCGTCGCCGAGCAGCAGAACCCGGCGAACCCGCTCGCGGCGAGGTGAGTCGGCAAGCCTTCTCGGAACGTCCCCGGGAAGTCGTTGATCAGTCTGCGAGTTGCAGAACCGACGGAAAGGCATAGCCAGAAGCTGATCAGCTCACGCCAACGCTGGATGAACAGCTGGGTCCCGAAACGATCGCGGCCTCGCGACTCACGTATGCTTCGCATGGTCATACACGCCCAATTGTGAGCTCGTCAAGATCCCTGCCCGGACCGTCGTCGGAAACACGGCCTTGTACAGCCCTGCGACACCGTGCTGCTGGATGATCTGGCTCGCGTGCCATCGGAGCGAACCGGTTGCGGACGGCGCTTGTAACCGGACTTTAAGCTACCGGGCGTGTGCATACGGCCAGTTCAACTTTGTGCGCGAAACGAAGAGCGGCGAGGAGGAGGCGCAGGGACATACCAGATCTGCTGGATTTGCGATCGCGGCACCAACCATTCTGTGCGGACCGTGACGAAAGAAAAGCCATCAATCGCAGCCCGACCGTAGGCCAATGCGCCTCATCGACCAAGTCCCCGCCAAGTGGTACGCACCCGCTTGCCATGCCGGCCGCCAGCTTGGTTCCGAACCCTTGCGGATCTGCCGCCGGATTGACCTTGCAAATGGTCGACTTGACGAGGTCGTACCCTCCCATCCTGATGCCTCTGTGCGTCCGGCAAAAAGGTGCGCCACATGTCAGTCCTTCTGTCCGAGGGGCTCAAGGGTTGGCAAAAGAAAAGGCCCGCACGGACGCACGAATAAGTGGTCTCTCGGAGCAAGCTTCCGGACAGGCCTTTGTAGATACTGAGCGGCCCTTCGTGCTTGACCATCTCGACCAAAGTCCGGAACGCGTTCGTCGACCGGGTTGTCGTTTGACCGGTTGTGAGCGAGAGCGATTTCAGTTGGAGTTGTTGCCGGACTTTGATCCTGCGTGCGCGTTCCTTGCAGTCAGCGTCCACCTGGCAACGACAGTCTCGAAAGAGCAGCTCCACGGAGGAGAGCTCGCATCCGAGGTGCACAGCTTCGAGGCGGCAGCGCGCCGACTCACAGATCTGCCGGGTTCGTCACGAGGGCCGCCGTCTGGTCCACCCCCACCGCGCCGAGTCAGCTCGCGATTCCACTGCAGCATAGGGAGTCTAGTGTATCGGGCGTGCCTGGCGCCTCGAGGAGGAACGTCGACGGTGTTCCCTTCCCCCCACTTTTTCTCCCTTACTCGCCTCGAAGCGCCGGCTCGCCGAATTCGACGACAATCACGCGCAATCCAACCCAAACCCTCGAACAGAAGGGCGGGGGATGGGGGGCTCACCATGTTGGACACTCCGGCGAGGGCAATCTTACGCCAGAGCATACCGGCTTCGCTAGGTCCTGCGTCGACCATGGGCGCGATCGGGACCGTCTCGTGCGCCGAAAGTTGGCGCAAGTGGAGCGGCAACGGTTCTCCCGAAGGGTCCAGAGGCGGAGGAGCGAGCGCATCTGGGTGGGGCGACATGCGGCTCTCTCTTTGTATGTAGATGTAGGCAGAGCGAGTGCAGGACAGGACGGGGAGTAAGTAGCCCGGACAGTTTGGCACGAAGGCCAGCAACGCCAAAGTTGCCGGTGCGGTTGGCGGCCGTCGTCTCTCGCTCTCGGACCCGAATGGCCCAATTTGTCCGGCCCACTCGCCATTTTTTCTATTCTCTCATGAACTAGAGTACTGTATCGGTTCAGGCGCTCTTTGATTCGCAAGTTGAGCTTCGCCGAGATTGCGATAAACGCAGCGCGACTCGTGAGAAGCGTGACCTCCCATTTGATAAGCGACCCTTGCCCTGCAACATCGCAACTCGGCCGATGGTACGGAACAGAGTACATGCAGCTCGCCGCACAACTCGCGTCGGGCGAAACGAGACGAGCGCAACGAGGTCCGAACCGTACTGAGTCGCGGAATTATTCGACTTGTCGCGGGAACAGGGCATCTATTCAAGTGTGCTTCTGTCAATTCCTGATGGCCCCGTACTCACGCCGTCCTCAACGCAACCGAAAGCCGATTCGGTGCAGCGAACCGGACGGCGGAGACGTGTAGGATCGCAAGAAACTGACCTTGTACTTGCTTGCCTTAGCTAGCCCCTGCTTCAGCAGCCACCTGCTCTGTTCCGGAGCCCGAACCGGACGTCCACACGCTATCGCCGCCTCAGCGTGACTGCGTATGACGAAGCGGGAGCGTGAGAGGGAACCGGAGGGAAGGGTCGAGGCGAAGCGAGCTGAGGCCGTGGCCGTGAAAGTCGAGTCGCGTCGCGAGCGAAACGAGAGCGGACTCCTCTTTGAACGACGTCGAAGTCGGGAAGGTTGGGGCCCGGCAAGGCCAGCCTAGGTAGAATGGCAGTGATTGCTGGCGTGTCGCAGAGACGAGGATCGACGGCCGGCAAAGTCTATCGAGATTTGGGGCATGGTCAGTCCCGCGCACGACTGAAAATCCGCCTGCCAATCTTGCTCGGCTGAAGCACGGGGCTCGTCCGAATGTCGGGCCGAATAAACAGCGAGCTCTCACACAAGGGAAAGGCCGCGAACGAGAACTGACCTTGTTGGCTGAGCTGGACTTGGGGCCCGACCGGCTCCCTCCCCTCCCCCCCTCGTCTCCTCAGACCCGGCGACCTCATCCTCTATTTTCTCGCGCACGCACACCGCGTCCAGGGATCGACGGAATTTGTCGGTATCTGGCGTCCGTATGCCGGCGCGCGATAAGTGGAAGCGGCTGCAGGCGGTTGAATCGGGGGCGAGCCGTTCCACTTCGCGGCGGGGCGGTGACGAGGGAAGATATGCGAACGCGATCTGATCGGAAAATGCGCAGATTCGAGGTGGCAAACGACAGCCGTTCCTGTAGAGGCTGATCTCAGTACATGTCAACGGTAGCTCCTGGAGAGGTAGTTCGGCAAGGCGCGATTCCTTTGCAAAGCGCCGAAGTTTCCCCCCCCCTCGATCAAGATCAGAGGGACTTTTCATGACTCACTCCAGCAGGACAGGTCAAGCTTCGTGTCCTCGTGATGGATCGAATCCGACCGGCAGAGCAGAGACGCCAACGCCGAAGCTGTTTCTCGAGTACCAATCACGAAAGCCGTCACGCTAATGTCCGGGTCGGGACGCCGCTGCGACCTTTACGTTCCGGGCGCCGTAGCCAAGCCAAAGCTCGCCCGCGCGGCGACTCACGACGACGACGACGACGTTGTTGCCGGCTGCTGCCGCTTCGATTCGAGGACGCCGTTCAAGCTCGCCTGCAAGCGGCGCTGCAGATTCTCTACTCGTACGCGAGGCAGAATGGCGGGGCCGTCAGCTTTCTCCGCACGCAAGTCCCTCGTCAAGCTACGAGCGACCGAGACGCGAGGAGGAAGGAGGAGGATCAGGAAGAAAAAGGCTGACCCGCTTGGTCCAATGCGGCGAGGTACTCATCGTTCACGCTCTGCAGCTCAGTCTCGAGCTGCGCAAAGTCGGCGGTGTCGGCGTCATCTCTGGCGGACGACGCGGGCGCCGGCGACGACGGAAGTTGAGCGATCAGGTACTCGAGTTGTTTCGCCTTGTGCAAGAAGTCGGACACGAGTTCCTTGCGATTCTCTGGGTTGCGTGGCGCGTGCATGCCCTGTCAGCGTCTCTAATTGGCGAGAGTGATGACGACGAGGAAGGAGGGGCTCTCTCGCCGAGACTCACGGTCATACTGTTCCGGCGAGTCTGCGTTCGGGATCGATTGCGTGACGGGGAAGTTTGGGTCGAGTTGTTTGAACGAGGCGTTGCGCGAGAGGTAGTGCAGGCTCGATGCCATGATCCGGATCAACTGCGGCCGTCTGAGGTGAGTGAGCGAAGACCGGTCGAGTGGGGCGAGAGCGGGCGAGTCACGTCATCTATGCAGTTCTGAGTCTGGGTGAGGCGGTCCACTGCGACGGGCTGTGCGTCAGACAAGTCGTCGAGAGAGTGTGTCATGTGGGGAGGACCAAAAACTGACTGTGCGAAGTTTCTTGGACGATCTCCATCCGCAAACGCGCCGGGGCGTGTTTCTGGGTCGGTGCGAGTCTCGTGAGGTGACTCCGGTCGGATGAGCCAAGTGCACAGTCGCAATGGTAGTCGGGATGTCAGGGTTTGAGGAAAGCGACGAGAGAAGACACCTTTTTTCACGAGGGGAGGCACTCGACATTCCTGTCGCCGAAAACGAGAGCGACACGAGCTCGCCGCAAACTTTTTCCCGATTTCTCCACTCGCTTAGGACAGCTTCACTCCGAGGTTAACTACTAAACAGTCAGTCTGCAGATTCCCCTTGCTCTGGGAGTCATGCTGCTCCGGTTCCGCGCCGGCAGCGCCGGGCGGCGACAGGTCGAGGTGGGAAGGGCCGACCTCGAACCCACGTCGAAACCGGTCCACGCGAGCCCAGCCCAGGAGACGAGGAACTGACACCGGCAGGGAACGTTTCCAAACTCGCAGGTACACCATGAGTGATAACGGAAGCGAGACCCCTGTCGTCGACCAGGTCGAGGACGTCCAGGTTGACGTTCAGGAGACCGAGGCCCCCAAGGGCAAGATGTCGGTCGAGGACGCCCTCCAGCAGGTCCTCAAGAAGTCGCTCGCCCACGACGGACTCGCTCGCGGTCTCCGCGAGGCCGCCAAGGCCCTCGACAAGCGTCAGGCTCACCTTTGCGTCCTCAACGAGTCGTGCACTGAGGGCGAATACGTCAAGCTCATCGAGGCGCTCTGCGCCGAGCACAAGATCAACCTGATCAAGGCGCGTGCTTGTTTCTCGCTTATCTTCGCCCAGAGTCGAGTGGCGATCGAGTGTGGGTAGGGAAATCGGACCTCGAAAGCTGACCTTCTCGTTTCGCTCTCTCCCCGCCAGATCTCGGACCCGAAGCTCCTCGGCGAGTGGTGCGTTGCATTTCCGAGCTCTTTGGCACTCTCTAGGCCCATGCTGACCTCTGTCGCGTCTCTCTTTGTCCCGAAATTCGCCAATTCCGCCTCCGACGTCCGTTTCTCACGATTTTTCGACTTTTCTCGCTCGTTTCGACGCCGCTACGCTCCAGGGTCGGCCTCTGCAAGTTCGACAAGGACGGCGTTGCTCGTAAGGTTGTCGGCTGCTCGTGAGTCGCGCTATAGTCGCTTGTTCGAGGGATTTGGCGGCGGCGGCGGGAAATGGGTCGGGGGTGGGCGGGAGTTGGCAGTCGCTCCCCGTCGTGCCACGAGTCCGGCCCGTCCCGGTGCTCTGAGGTACAGCTATACTGACACCTCTATGGTGTCCACGTACAGGTGCGTTGTCGTCCGCGACTACGGCGTCGAGTCGGAGGCCCTCTCGGTCCTCCTCGAGTACTTTGCCTCGCGGGTGCGTTCTCTCCCTTGTTTCCTCGTTCAGCATTCGCAAAGCTCACTCTCTCTCGTGTGCAGTAAATCGCTCGCTGAGCGGGTTTGCGACTCTTGTTGGGCGGCGATGTTGCGGACGGCAGGAAGGTCGGAAAGGGAGGGAGGTCTTGATTGGTCTCTCTCTCTCTCTGCTCTGCCTCCTCCTCCGACGTACTCTCTCCACCTCGGTTGGAAATTTACACCAAATATACGACAGGGTTCTCTCCCTATACCATGCTTGCGGAGTCCGAGACGAAGAGGAACCGTCCGATGCGCGCTGGGCGAGAGGCGCGACGCTTCCCTTGAGGTGCTTCGCCCCATCGACAGGCTACACTCGCTTCACTATGCTTATCAGCCATCCGTCGTCCTGCTCCCATCTCGCGCAAGGGCCAGAGCGGAGCGAAGAAGGTCGTCCGTCCGACCCGACCTCTCTCTCTCTTATCCCTCTCCGCCTCGCTTTTTATCGCAACTATCAAGTAATATACGCCAGGCGGGACCTTTTCTCTATCACCGGGCAGCGGGTCATGTGATGCGGGGTAAGTTGCGCGAGAGGTCGTTGGCTGGTCGTTGAGGCTGGTGGCGGCGATGGGAGATAGGTCCACCCACGGTGGCACTTTTCGAGACTGGAGTCCTTCGACAACGCCCTACGTTGCTCACAAGGAAGACCGTCTTCCAAGATTCTTTGTTGTTGCAAAGCCGGGCTGCGCCTCTCTTGAGCAGCTGGACATCCCTGCTCATCACTCAGCTTTTCCCTACTGCGCAGTCTCTGTCAACGCCTTCCTCTAATCGCGTGTTTGCGCGTGGATTGTCACACGCTACCTGTGGGCTAGGCGGCGTGCGGAAGCTCGTGCCCTTGCAGCGCACACGCTGCGACACTGAGGAAGGAAGGCAGAGGGCGCAGGTGTGTGCGACCACGCCTATATCGCTGTTCGTCCCTTGACTGCTCACGCTCCGCTGACGAGTGCACAAACGAGGCTTCAAAGCGCTATCGTCGGATCTACCATCCAGACGTGGACGAAGGGGTGCCAGTCGAATTGGCGGACTCTGTGTGGGTGGCAAACGGTCCACCAGCGATGCGGCGGATACGAAGGAGAACGATCACAAGGGCGTGCACAGCATCCTTTTGCGCAGCAGAGTCGCAGCAAAAGCGAAGAGGAACGGGGTCATGGGAAAGGGCGGGTCCTATCCTCGCGACGGCCGCTCTGCAAGTTCGACAAGAACGGCATCCCCCGGAAGGTTTTTGGTCTACACCTTTCGCCGAAGACTCGCTGTACCCATCGTCCCCACCGTTGCGCACACAGCTGCGGGAGCGTTACGCATGCATCCCGAACGCACCAGGGGAAGAGGAACCACGGTAGCGCTCGCTGGGCGGAACTTCATGCCTCCCGGCGTCAGTGCGTGCTCGTTAGGGTACTGCTGCAGGTTGCACCGCATCGACATCTGTGGACCACCGTCTGTACCAACTACAGCACTTCGAGGGAGAGAGGGGAGAGGGGAATCTAGACAAAAAGGACTGAGCTCCCGAGCGGAATCCGGGAGCGGGTGTATATCAAAGGAATGGGCCATGGTGGAAAGGAGTGACGTGATATGATGTAGAGACGAGGCGAGAGAGAGAGAGAGAGACGAGACCCAAAGTGTTGATAGAATGCGATACAGCCGGCGGAATGGGGAGTGGAGGTGCGGAGACATGGCGGGAGCGGACAACTTGCTCCTGGAGCAGCTTAGAGACCCTCGACACCCGAGTCGGACGGGACGTCCTCCGGCGCGACGGTACGGCGTTTCCGGCCGTACGCGTCGCGGTAGAACAGGACCGAACCGTCGTCGTCGACGAAGCGGCACTCCTTGAAGCACCTCCACAGCGACTTGAACATGTTCTCGCTGGTGTAGTTGTCTGTATGCAGATGCGCAAGGTCAGCGACGAGGCGGGCGAGGGAAACGAGCACGGCGGAAGCCGGAACGCACAGTCCTTGCCGAGGAACTCCTTAAGTGCCGCCGTCGCCTCCCACGCGTGGTGGTGGGGAATCTGGCTGACCAGGTGGTGGCAGATATGCGTCTCGCAGATGCCTATAGAGCACGGTGGAAGAGTCAGGAGGCGTTCCAGAGGCAAAGGGAGCGGACGGAAGAGACCCGGAGCGAGAAAAGTCGCGATCCGGTCCTTCATCCGCCGACGTAACAGTTTCAACGCACCGTGCATGAGGTACGGTCCAACCGGGCCGAGGAGGTTACGGTCCATGGTGCAGAGGGCACCGCGCTGGAAGTTCCAGGTGTCGGCGCCGTAGTGCGGCAGCGACGGGTCGGTGTGCTGGAGGTACGTGATCATGACCAGCCAGTGGTTAACGCCGAGGTACGGAATGACGTAGTACTTGACGACGCCGGCCAAGCCGCCGTGGTAGTGGCCGAAGACGGTGAGGAGCGAGAACATGCCGAGGAGGAACGCGTCGGAGATGAGGACCTGGTTCCGGTGGCGCTTGTCAAAGATGGTCGAGTTCGGGTCAAAGTGGTTCGTGCCCTTCGGGTACCAGAGCTGGCCGGACGCGTTGTTGAACAGGTACGCGGGCCAGCCAAACACCTGCTGGACAACGAGCCAGAAGAGGCGGTAAAGCGGCGCGTCCTCGAGGAGCTCGTCGAGTTCGATGTTGGCCGAGACGCGGACCTTCTTGCCCTTCGGGCCAGCCTTGTGGTACGAGGCTGTACGGGGAACGAAGACCTCGTCGCGGGTCATGTGTCCGGTCGCGGCGTGGTGCTTGGCGTGCGAGATGCGCCACGAGTGGTACGGGACGAGGACGAACGAGTGCAGGAAGAGACCGGCAGTGTTGTTGATGGTCTTGGAAGCCGAGAAGGCCTGGTGCCCACACTCGTGTCCTGGAAGGCGGGCAAATGAAATCGAGAAGGTCAGCCGATGGCCGACGTGAACGCGTTCAGTTTCACGAGGCGGGACGCACCGAGGATCCAAATGCCGGTACCGAACCACGACTGAACGAGCCAGTACGTGGCCCAGAGCGCCCACTTGGCGGCGAAACCGGCCCAGCCGGAGAGGACCTGACCGTTGTCAGAGTTGAACGCCGGGTCGATGTGGGTCGCGGCGTAGTACGCGGCAGCGATCAGAGAGAAGTCGGTGATGACGTATTGCATCGACCGGAGGGCCGACCGCTCGAAGCAGTGCGCCGGGATGGCCGCGCGCAACTCGCTCATCGTGTAGTTCGGCACCGAGAACGGCGGGTATTCGTTCTCGAGCATCTTGAGCGGGCTTTTGTCGTCGTCCTCCGAGTCGGAAGAAGCGAGAACATCGTGCTCCTTCTCCTTGGACGGCTGGTAAGCGACGGAGCGCTGGCGGAGGGTGGTGGCGGCCATTATCTGATCGGCGCGGCTTGGCGAAGCTTTTGTGGCTAATCTGGGGTGTGGCACAGAATCAGCGCAAGGTTTCCATCTATCGTCTGCGGCTCTGTGGACTCACTAGCTGCGGTGTGAGGAGAGACGAAGCGGATTGGGGCAAACGAGTCGAAACGTGTTCGACGCGACAGTGGGGCGGCGGAAAGAGTCACAACCTGGAGGACGGCAGGTGAGCGAGGAGAAACGGCGAAGGGCGAAGAGAGAGTGAGAGCGCACCGGGATCAAAGCAGGCCCAAGCAGTACCGAGAAGAGTGATAGCGAGACAAGGGGAGTTCGTGCACGAACGAGCGGGTTCAGCCGGCGTGCTTTTTTTTCGCCCGCTGGTGCTAAAGTGCCACGTCAGTAAGATGAGCTCGCACCCCGCATATACTCAGCCGAAAACCTGGTCTTATCTGGGGTAATGGCGATCGATTACTGTTTTTCCCCCCGCCGGGCGCGGCCCAGAGTGGCGCCGGCGCCCAGCCTTTCGGCATTTTCGCCACTTGCAGCTTTTGCTCATCGCGCCGAGGCCTGCACGTACGCGCCAGCTTGCTGCGCAGTCTGATACCAGCGACTGTGCGCGATCGCACAAGCGGAAGCTCGCTCGCATACACTGTCGGGGACAGAAAAGAATGTGGAATGACTACATGCTAATCTACGAAATCCTCCGCTTGACACACGCACGAAGCGCCTCACGCGAGCAGGTCTTCCTCGTCATCGTGCTGGAAAGATGCTGGCGGGGCTTTTCCCGCGTCCCCGTTCACGTTTACGTTGACGAGCGGGACGGGCGGCGGCAGGTCTGGTGTCGAGACGAGTCAGCGCCGGAGAACGACAGAAGCTGAGGTAATATGGAGGAGCGCACCCTGATCTGATCCGAGCAAGTCGCCGTCGCCCTGCTGCGAATACGCGGCGTGCTGCTGTTCGAGGGACAGCGAGGCGACGCCGTTCTCCACGTGCCGCTGCTGCTGCTCGTCGTAGCCGTCATCGTACACCTCGCCTTGCTCGTCCTCGTCAGGCTGCTCGTAAGCCGCGTGGGCGCCGTTCGTCGCCGGTTGCGGCGCCGCGTACGCCTCCTCGCCTTCGTCAAACTGCACGAGGTCGCCGTTGCCGTACTGCGACTGCTGCTGCGAGGTGGACGGGCCCGCCCGTTCACGGTCGAGCGCCTCCTCCCAGCCCTCACCAAACTCGTCCGGGTGCTCGCTCGGGTCTGCGATCGCGTTCGCCTGCTTGCCCTTCTTGGCCGATTCGAGCTGCTTCTTCCATTGCCGGACCGCATTCGGCGCCTGGCTCGGCGCGTACGTCCGCGCAAAGATGGCGGCTTCCGGGGCACGGTCCGTCGCGAGGAGCGTCTCGACGCAGGCGGGCGCGTCGCCGAGCTGCAGCGCCGCCGCGAACGCGACGTTGTACGTGCCGGCAGCCGTCGCTCGCTCGACCAGCTGCTCGAGTCCGTTCCGGTCGCCGGTCGAAGTGTAGATCAGCAAGAGGGCGGAGAGGTCGTTCGCCTGCTTGTAGCACTCCTCGGCGAGCTGGACCTTCCACCCCGCGAGCGCGCGGTCGCCGACTGTCCTCCACTTAGCCTGCGAGCCGAGGTGCGGCGAGCTCCGTGCGAGCGAGAGCGCCGTCTCGAGGTCGTCGAGCTGGATCGCCAGGTCGAACTTGTGGTCGGCGTCGGTCGAAATCTCGAGCGCGAGCGGGAGCAGGTCTTGCGCCTCGAGGAAGCGCGCGATCCGGTTCCGCTGGTCGTGCGGGACCGAAGGGAGGATCTCGGCGGCGCTGTCGAGGTCGCCGCGGAGGATCGCCGTCTGGTACTCGATGACCGAGAGCGACAGCGAGAACGGGTACAGGTTGACGTCCTTGTCGCAGAGGTAGATCCGGTTGTGGTGCGGGAGGTAGCCGAGCAGGTACATCTGCGAGTCAAAGTGCGTGATCGTGTGCGGCTGGCCGCCGACGAGGTAGTTGAGCCGGTTCGCGGCGGTCGTGTAGACGAGGCAGTCGCCGATCCACTTTGCCGTCGAGATCGTCTCGCTGATCTCGGTCTCGACGTCGAACGCCTCCTCGACGCCTTCGTCGTCGAGCTCGGGGCCGCCGGCTTCGAGCCCGGCCTGGTACGCCTCGCGGTCGAACCGGAGGACGTAGAACGAGTCTTCGCCGGCGATCGCGACGAGGTTCCCGGTGCCGGACCAGTAGACCTCGCGAGCGTTCACCTCGATCCGGCGGACGATCGCGCCGGTCTCCCAATCGTAAAACACGACAAAGCCCATCCCCTTGACTCCGAGCAAGGGACCGCCGTAGACACCGTCGGTCGGGTAGTTGACCTGGACGAGGCCGGGTCGCTCCTTGAAGTTGCGGAACACCTTGATCTTCGAGCCGGCCTCGCGGACCGCGTACGTGTTCGAGTCGGTCGCCCACGCAAAGCCGACGCCCTGACCGAACGCCTTGTTCCTCCACGCGAGCGCCGTGTAGATGATGTACTCGCCGTCGCCGCACACCGTGACGAACCGCCCGTTCGGCGAGTGCTGCAGCGTCGACGCGTACACTTCTGTGTTGCCCAGCTCTCGCGACGGGATCCCGAGCTGCTGGCCGTCCGGGATCGCTTCTTCGTCCGCCGCCTGCTGCTGCAGCGCGACCGTGAGGATCTCGGCGTTCCGCGCGTAGACGACCTTGCCGGCCGAGTCCATCGAGACGGCGGGCTCCTCGCGGCCGATCTTGACGACGACGGCACCCTCGTCGAAACCGAACGCGACGTCGTTTCCCTTCTTGCCGTACGCGACACACCACGCGCGCTCGAGACCGTAGTCGAGCGTGTTCTCGAGGCGGTACGTCGACGAGTGCCAGATCTTGACGGTGCCGTCTTCGGACCCCGAGACGAGGATCGGGAGCGAAGGGTGGAAGATGGCGAACGAGACGTTCGACGTGTGACCCTCGAGCGTCTGGATGCAAGATTTCGAAAGGTAGTCCCAGATCTTGATCAGGCGGTCGTCACCGGTCGTGACCAGGTACGGCTTGTCGCCGCCGTGGTAGTACTCGACGTAATTGACGCCCTTGTCGTGCGCGTCGAGGGTGAAGTTGGCGACGGGAGAGCCGAGGGACCACACTTTGACGGTCCTGTCGAGGCAAGCCGACGCGAACGTGTTCGAGTCCTTCGGGTTGAACGAGAGGTTCATGATGTAGTGCGTGTGACCCTCAAACACCTGGATGCACTTCCAGCCCTTCTCCCAGTCCCACAGCTTGATCGTCATGTCGTCCGAACCGGTGAGGACGAGCGGCTGGGTCGGGTGGACGGCGAGGCACCGGATGTAGTCGGGGTGCGCTTCGAGGGCCGTCACTTTTTCGCCCGTGTTATAGTTGAACACGCGCAGGTGGAAGTCGTCCGAGCCACACACGAACCAGTTCTTGCGCTCGATGAAGCGGACGCATCGGACGGGGACCTCGGTGACCTCGAACGTCTTGATGACAGCCTGCGAGAGTGGGAGGAGAACAGTTAGTTGGGCGCCAGATCAGTCTCGGCCGTTTCGCTTCGGGGAGCTAAGGGGACCCTTACCCCAGTCTCGATATGGTAGATGATGACGTTACCGGTGTACAAACCGGTACTACGGGTGCAGGAAGGGTCAGTTTCCGGTCAAAACGGGTCCCTGGACGGAAACGGCTCTATCTCGACGCACATCAGCCCTGTGGGTATGAAACTTGGCTCATTAGAATCAGAAGAAGCAGGAGAGTGCAGGGAGACGAGACTCAAAAGGCTCCTTCGAGTGGAAGCTGACCGACTTCACGCGTGCACATCGTGTAAGGAGCTTCCTCTGCGGGTGATGAAACGAGGTCAGCGGGCTGTTCCGCCTGGGTGGGACCATTGCGTATGAACTCACGTTGATGTCGAGCATCATTTTGGGCGTCCCTGAGCCCGTGTCGAGGAGGGATATGAAGCGAGAGGGCGAGATGTGGTGCGTGTCGCGATTCCGGCTAACGTCGCGCGCGCCGCGTTTCTTCGCCCGGTCAGGAATTTTCACCACCTCGTATGGCTAACTATCTCGCCGGGAGGACAAGACTGCTTAATCATTCGCGCGCATTCTTTTCCGCGTCTCGCTCCCGGGACTTTGCGGCAACTCGCGCGTGGCTCTCTTACTGAAGAAAAGGCCGGAGGAACGAGATGCCCACGCCCGCTGTCCCGCCCCGCGTCTCCGTGAGGCTGGACTTGTAAAGGCTCTTGCAGAACTCAGCTATCGATACCTTGCCTGCATACCTTCCTTGTAAAGACGGCGGCGCGAGTCGCTCCGAGGGTTTGACGAGACGCCCTCCGGAGGCGAATAGAATTTGCAGCAGCCGCGTCGTTCCGTCTGCGGACGCGCGCAATCGCAGACCTGACAGGCACATCTGTGCGGTCGTGTTGGCGTCGCTCGAGTCGGGTCTTCTGGTCAGCCGCAGAAGTCCACAGTCTCGGCCCGTGCGAGCCAGAATCGTGTTGCGAGGAGCGTGCCTTGGCATCACCACGCGAGTGTGCCGGGTAAGAGTGCAGACGACCCATGCGAGAGCTGCGAAGAACGCGAACCACCTTGCACAGCGGCGCCGCAAGTGAGCAAGTCGGTAGAGAGCAAGTTTGGGTGCGGCGGTCGCGCAGAATCCGCTCGTGCGTTGGTTGTGCAGCTTACGAAGCGGCCTGCCGCTGCATTTCGCCGTTGCAGTCATCATCGTGCGCCCCGAACCGCCGCCATAGCTAGCGATCAGTGCTTTACAGTCAGATGAGGAGCCGGTCCACAGGTCGCCAGCCGCTTCGGACACTCGGACTGCCGTCAGAGTGGATCACTCTGCATGCGCGCAAGAGCCCGTAGATTCAAAAGTGTCATCAAGTCGCGTTAAGCAGCGAGGAGTGAAGCCAGGCTTGGTAAGGTGAGCAAGAGCCAATCAGCGGTGGCCGCTCGCGCGTCGTCGAATGTCAACCTCGTTGACGCTGGCTTTGTCAAAACCTTTGACAAGCGCGACAGGCGACCGAACAGCGGAGAGTTCGACCTGCAGATGCCGCCCAAAAGCACTCGTGCGAGCGCGCGCTCGACCTACTCGGGCGGCGAGGCGGGCCCGTCGTCAGACGCGGTCGCTCTCGACCCGTCGCAAGTCGACAACAACAACAACAACAACAGCAAGAACAGCAGCAGCCCGAGCGGCAGCCAGGCGACGACGTCAAAGATGAAGAGGGACAGCGATACGGACGACGTCGAACCTTACGACCCGGCTTGGATGAGCAGGGAGACGCTCCTGCACTTCAAGCGAGAACTGGAAAAAGGACCGGTCCGTCGACGCCTTTCTCGCCCCGTTTGACATTCGCTCCTTCAAATGGCTGACTTATCGTTCGCGGGCTCGGTCTCGCCGTCAGGCACGCGCGATCGATGTCACGCAAGCCAAGAATCTGGTTGCCCACGGACTCGCAGCGTTCGACCGCCTCGACCGCATGAAGAAACGGAGCCAACTTAAGGTCAGTATCTCGCTGTTGCGCGCTACAGGACCATCGCTGCGCTCTGCGGGGCAGCTCTGCCTTTGCCCTGCTGACCACAAGGCTCGCCAATGCAGCTCGTCGGGGCGAACGCGACCATCAACCGCCTCGAGACCGAACTGAGCCACCTGCCAGGCTTCTACAGCGCCCGCGCCAAGGCCGACCAGGAGCGCCTCCAGAACGAGAACAGCCAACTGCACGTCCAGGCGCGCGCCTTGACCCGCAAGATCGCCAAGGTCGAGGAGGAGAAGATCAAGCTGCTCGTCGAAGTCAAGGCGAGCAAAGCCGCCGCCGCGCAGCAGGCGCGGCTGTTGGCCGAGTCCGCGCCGACTGTGAGGTCGATGCGTGCGAGCGCACCGGCCGAGTCGGCAGTCGCGAGCACTGCGCCACGGTTTGGCACGGAGCCTCCGAAAGAGGAGGACGAGGAGATGGCACTCGTTCCACCCCTCGATGCGGAACAGCCCGTCACGTCGATCAACCCCTCCGAGATTGCCATGGTCGACACCGAAGTCGAAGACAACGAGGACATCGATGATGTCCCCAACGGGAACCTCGGCGGGGGTGCTGCGACCGGCGCTCTCGGCCACCTCGACGGCGCGGAGGACGCGATACCCGCTTCGGACGAAGCCTTGAGCGACTCTCCGACTAAGCGGGTCGACACCCTCACGCGAGAGAACCAGGCGCTCAAAGTCGACAAGCGGCTGATTCTGCAACGTGTAAGCGCGATCCTTCCCGCCTTGCACGGCTTCAGCATGACCGTCACGCTCACGCGTCAAGGTCCCCGACAGCTCAAAGCTGCAGAGTCGCAGATCACCCGCGCCGAGCAACAGCTCCGTGACCTCCGTGCGGGCATGCTTCAGGGTGCACCCCTCGTCACGGTCGATCACCGCGTCGTCTTGCCGGCTCTTCCCGGCTTGTCTACCGACACGTCCGTGCCCACCACGAGCGGGTCCGAAGATCAGCAGGCGGTCCTGCTCGGCGACGCCGAAGCCGAGTTGCTTCTTCAGGCAGCCAAGACGCACTCGCACATCAACCGGATCAACCGCGTTCCGCTCTCGCGCGCACTGCAGGCGCAGGCGCAGCAGTTGGTCCACCTCGTAAACGCGTCCGGGGATCGCAACGGAAAGTCGCGGGACCGGGCCGACTCGTCCAACGACAGCCTGCTGCCACCGCCTCTGGCGCTGGGCGAAGGCTCTTCGGCGGACGTAAGCGCGGCAGCTGCGCAGACCGGCGACTCGGCGGCTGCGAAAGCCTTCGACCTCCTGAACAAAGAGAGCCTCAGCATGCTGCTCCAGCTCGCGCAAGACGCTCCGGGAGCGTCGGACCTTCCAGCGCTTCCCCAGCCGGCCGACGAAGGTGCGCCCACCGCGAGCGCGGCGCGGTCACCGTTCGTCGTCTCTGCGCACGAGACCGAGCGCACAAAGCGTCGTCGAACCAGGTCGTCCGCGGCAACAGACCAATCGTGGGCTCTCGCGGGACCCTGGGTCTCGAACCTCAGATCGAAGGATGCCGGGTCGCGGTCCGCCTACGGCGACGTCCTGACAAGCGACTCGGAGGGCTCCATGGCCGACAGCGACGAGTACCTTCCGTCTCCGCCGTCCACGTTCGTCATCGGCGAAGCGGGTCCGTCTCGGCACCGTGCTCACGACAGTGGAGCGAGGGGCGGTAGTGGGAGCGGCAAGTCGCTCGGACCGAGCCTGTCGGCGCTCGACGTCCTCGCGCAGGCGAGCGCGAGCCAAGAAGCGGCAGACTACTCGTTGCCCAGCCCGAAACGAGCCCCAACTTCGGATCTGCAGGACCGCAAGCCCAAATCGGGCAAGTCGCTTGCCAAAATGCAGTCGCGGAGCGCGTCGACGGTCGGTCCAGACGGTCGCAAAGTCCGCAGCGCTTACATCAAGGTACCGTCTGATCCGCAGTGTGTGCCTGTCGCGTGCGAACAACGTTGACTCGAGGCGTATGTGCAGTGGAACTCTGCCGAAGACGAGATGCTGTTGCGCGCCATCATCAAGTGCGGGTGTGCGTGGGACGAAGTCGCCAAGCTCTGCCCGACTCGCGCCTATCATCAAGTCCGGCAGCGCTTCCTCCGCGGCCTGAAGAGCGGCGAAAGTCTGCCGGAGGACTTGCTGCATTTGAAGCCGGCCGTCTTGCAAGCTGTCGCAGACTTTGAGGCGAAGCGGTGCGTCGACTTGCCTCTGTCACTGAGGCGCGGACTCGGCTCTGACCTGCCTCTCACTCTTTCCTCCTTCCGCCACGACAGTAAGCGCAAGAAGTACGCCAAGCAAGCCGCGCAGCGCGCCGCGGAGGACGCTTTGCTCTATGTGCAGTAGTCTGCTTGTCGTCCGCATGCTGTAGTCTCTCTCTCGCGCATTCGAGTAGTTACTGCCGTCCTTTGACATATGGCGATCGGCATTCGTATGGCAACACGGGCATGACGGAGAACGTGGATGCGAGATGCGAGAAGGTGACACTATCACGCCGCAGAGTGTCGCTGTTCAGTCTGCCACAAAAGGTAAGCGAGGGAGTGCGCTGGCCGCTTCACGGGAGGAACCGTCGCAGCCGGCGCAGAGAACCACAACAATTCGCCAAAGGTATCGCCGCGGAACTTGGATTCTGTCGGTCGTAGGGTTCGTCAGCGGGAGCAATAGAAAAGGGGAAGGCCGAAGACCAACTGAGATATCCGGGGATCGGAGAACATGCCTCCTTGCTGGCGGCAAGCTCAGCAGGCGTGCTTCCGGCCGGAACATTAAAGGCTTGGAGACTGCCCAAGCTGCCCGTTGCGACATCAAAAGTCGTACCGGCGATTTGCGGCAAGGCAGGGACGGAAGCTGGCGGAGCAAGGTGTTCGACATGGACCGCTGGAGGCGCAGTCGCCGCGGCGGGGGGAGGAGCGACCGTCGCAGGGACGGAAGGGGCGACGACGCTGGGTGGTGGGGCTGCTGCGACTCCCAGCAGAGCGGCGCTCGGGGGCTCGAGCGGCGTGACCGAAATGTCAAAGTTGGCCTCTTCCGCCGTCTGAGGTTTCCCGTCGGTCGAAAAGTGATAAGCCGGGGACGCGCTCGGAACCACGTTTGCCTGAGCCGAGTCGAGCCGTCCGGGACCGGGCACGCCTCGGGTGAAGGGGCTCTTGACGCGCGTAAGTTGGTCGACGTGGTTGTCGGCATACGGTTCAAAGTCGTACTCGTGCGCGCGGATCTCCTCCGGAATACAGGAGGACCAGCTCTTGATCTTTTTGAACTGCTTCGCTTCGTCCTTGTACCGATGCTCGCAGACGTAGAGCGGCATCGACGGATCCCAGGCTTTGGGTCGTCCGCGCGTGTAACGGGTGAAGAACATGACGAAGCAGGAACCGAGGAAGTCTTCGATGTTGCTGCGCGAGAGAACGCGTCAGTCTCACGCTCCATGTCGCTTCAGGGGTCCTGACGTTTCCCGGAGCGCAACGCACTGATCGACGAAAACGCCCGTTTTGAACACCTCGTTCTCGTAGAACGTGCGGGTGACCGGATGCACAGTCTCTTCGGGCTGCGCAATGGGTCATGATCAGTATGATTCGCCCTCCGTCGCGTCACGGGAAGGGAGGTGGAATTACCCGGTAATACCAGCAGACACTGAGGCACCTCTGAGTCGAGCTAATTGGGGACAAGCACCGCGCAGCGGGTCAGCTCCTGTACGCGCCCCGTTGAGCACAAGACGAAGTAGCTCACTCGGGCTTCTTGTAAGTCTTCCAGATCTGAGCAATGATCGGTTTGCCCGGACTGTCGGGATTAAGGAGATGGACCCAATCGCCTGAGCGCCAAAGGGCGTCAGGGCCGTCACTCGAGAGACGCGAGAGCCGCGGCACTGCTCACCGGTACGCAGAGTCTGGCCCTTGAAGTGAATGCCATCGAGAAAGATCTTGTCTCGGGTGGTTGGGCGAGTCGTCGCCCGATTCTTGTAGTCGGAACCTTGTGCGCCGTCTTCGCCTTTGGAATGCAAGACGTTACCGGGACCTCCACTGACAGAGGCAAGACTTGCTGCCGAAGCCGACTCGACGCTCCGGTCCGCCGAGGAATCGTTCTTCGTCAGCTCTTGATAGAGGCGCTGCGGGTGATCATGGCGGCGTCAGTGCCAGACGTAGTTCTGGGATCTGTAAGAGGAAACCACGGACCTGGAGTACCATCAGGTCACTGTAGGCAGTGCCGGTGGCGTCCGGCCGGATGAAGAGCTTGGCAACTTCGAACAGCCGGTGCAAGTCGCGATCGAACGCTTCGGCAGAGGTGTAAAAGCCCGCTCGGATCCGTTCCTGCAATTCCTCGTGTCAAACGCCATCCTCAGGGGGGGAAAGGGCCGTAACGACCTACCTCGATGACATTCAGCGAGATCGGATTGGTCACGAGCTTGTAGTAATCTGGCCGAGATGCAGGCTCGGGCACGTCGACGAGCGGTGTCGCAAGAACGCGACCGCTGCGCACGTGGACACGAACCAAGTCAGCCTGTGTTCCTCAGGCATCTCGTGGCTGGCCATCCTCTGTACCTCGCGTCCGTGTACGTCCGTAAGCGATTCGCGATGTTGGCGAGCCTTTCCGCATCCTGTTCACACCCGCATTCGCGTGTCAGACGCGCACGAGACGGCGACCGATCCGCTCACTTCAACGCAACTCACCGCGGGGCCATCGAGCCAACCCGATTCGACATCTGCGATGGTCGGCACCGTCGACGCCGCCGCCGGCTTCGTCTCGTCGTCCCCCGTGCCTGCGCCCGTTACTGTGCTCGTCGCTGTCACCGCCACAGCCGAAGGGTGTGTCGTGCTCGCTGTGCTGGTTGACGCGGTACTGTCAACCGCGATATCGGCGACAGGTCCGACAACAAGGTCCGGCTGAGTCGGAGCGATGGGCGCTGGTGCTGAATGTTCTGGTACGGGAGCCGCTGCGGGAGACGGGTTCGCGCGAGGTGGCGGCGCAGCGACCGGTGTCGGGCGAGGGCCGCCGAGCTTGAGTTTCAGTGTCGGAGTCCCGGCGGCTGACGAGACAGAGGAAGTCGAAGCGATCGGCGGTAGGTTATCGAGAGTGGGCACGGACGAGCCCGTCGACCCACCGGCCAGCGAGCCCGTCAGCTTGATGCGCTTGACCTTGCGCTCCGGTTCGCGGTCGGCGCCGGTCGGGGCGGCGGGCTGTTGGGGCGGCGGAGGCGCAGACGGTGTTTGACCGGGACGGAAAAGTGTCTCGAAGGGAGGCAGTGGAGGGGAGCGTTCGCGCCAAAGTCGCTCCATGAATGCCTGTTCCGGGTGCACGAGGGGCCTCGTCAGCGAAAAAGGTCACGCCAGGACCGGCGGCAGCGCCCGCCCGCTAGACGGTGGGGACGACTCACTTCGAGCTTGTCCGCATCTGCGTAGACTAGGCTGCCCTGCTCGTTGTACTCGCGTGCATTCGACCAGATCAGGAACAGGTCGTACGCGACGGCTTGCGGTGACGAGTACAAGCCGCGGTGCATGTTGTTCTGCGAGCGAATCGGTAGCTGGTCAAGTCTTGCTCCTGCGGTGCTTGAGACTGCCACTCGGCGCACAAGGACATACCATGACATCGTGCAAACACCTCGGCTCGCGGATCACGTGGTAGTAGTCGGGGTACAGGCGACGGTCGGGCAGGTCGCGAAAGATGGCAGAGTAGTAGCGCTTCTGTCCTCCCGCGACGGCCGTCTGCAGGTTGTACAGCGACGACAGCAGGGTGTCTAGCACCTGCTGCAGCGAGGGGACGAGCGGCATCGCGTCCGTGTTTGGATGCGACCGAGAGTTGGACGCGTCTTTGCGATGATGAAGGGATTTGTCCGCGAGATCCCAGACACATGCGCTAATAAGCTATGTAAAGGCAACGTTAGTTCGTACTTTCATCAAAGGGCGCTTTAGCTCAGTTGGGAG
>PJQD01000043.1:0-161494 GCA_002922495.1 Rhodotorula taiwanensis | reverse complement strand
CTTCTGCATGTGTCTGCTTTTCCCCCTTCCTCTCCATTCATTCGCACTTTTTTTTTCTCCCCTCACCATCGCACGCATATTTCCTTCTCGCTCGTAAACCCCTCTCCACTTTGCGCCACGTTCGACCTCGTGTCTCGGCCGCACTCGCTCCCAACCCCCTTTCCGGATCCACCCTTTTCGGACGCAGCGCAACCAGTCTGTTTCCCTCCGAGACCTCTGACGTTTCCTTGTCCGTCGCTCGAGAAGTGCTCTGACGCTTGCCACGCGGGAGTACGAACGGATTCCGCGCACAAGAGACCCTTCTGAGGTCGCGTCGCGTCCCGGCGGACGCCACCCACGACGTTCTCCAGACAAAACGCGGACCTGTGCGAACCCTGCGTCTGCCATGCACGTCGACGCAGCAGGAGCGTCGGGAGAGAGAGAGCCTTTCGCCTCTTGATGTAGCGCAAGAGCCCATACGACTAGCGTCATGAAGCGCAAACTCAGTCTCTCCGAAAGCGGCTTGTCGGACGAAGTGCCGCCCGGGCTATCGACGGCGATGTCTCGGTCCTCGAGGAGGCGAGGCCGCCGCGGGACGCTGTCGTCGTCAGCGTCGCCGTTCCACCGCCTGTTCACTCTGTGCCTCTCGTCGCCCAACCCACCAGACGCCACCACCAGCGCCGAGACAACCTTCTCGGCTGGATCGTCGCCGCAGCGAGTCGAAGGCGATATTTTGCCCCATTCCGACTCGCGAGTTTGTGCCGAGGCGACGAGTGCGATCGCCCCGCCGCCGGTCGAGGTCCCGACTTCCGACGAGGCGGCCTCCGATCGCTGCGCTACTGCTCACTCCACCGCTACAGCCACTCTGACGACTCGAGACGAGACACAGACGGGCGACTACACGAGTCACCTGTGCATGTACGCCGGCAAACCGTACCGTTCGACGCACGAGCAGGACCCGCCTCGTTACCCCGCATCGCCGACGACTCTCGCTCAGCCCGCTTTCGGCGTCGGTACCAGCATCGGCGGCGATCTTTACTTCCCGGTCGCATACAGCGGTGGTGGCAAGCACGGCAACAGTCCGCACCATCAGACTGGATTCCGCTGGGTGAGTCGTCGAGCGTGCGTGTCGTACCTCCTGCGTTCGTGCCGGATTTGCACCGCCTCGCAACCAGGGGCACCTTCTCGCGAATCCGGGTCAGGGGCGGCGGCAAGGCGGGAAAAAAGAGTTGTCTCTCCGGAATCAATCGATACGGGAATTCGCCGGCGTCCTACCGGCCAACTATCGCGCGAACTTTTTACAAGGGATCTGGCTGACTTCCTCGACCGTCTCCTTCTATGTTCGCGGCGACAGGATAACCCGCCCGGTTGGTCGCCCGCGTTGTCTATGGCGTCAACGAGACCGTCTTTACAGACTCCCGCCTTGACGTCGGCGTCGTCATCCTCCCTGGCATCTTCTCACGATACGATCTCGACTCTTCCTTCGTCGACTTTCACACACTTCTCGGCGCTCCCGCCGACAACTTCGCCGCCGCTAGGCTACGCGTCGGCGGCCACGTCGCTGGACCTCGCGCAGTTTGGATCAGGCGACGCACTGGCGGCGTCGGCGAATTTCGCCGGCGCAGACTCAGGCGGCTTGGCTGCCGTTTCACCCCGCCTCGCAGGCGAAGCGAAGTCTGCCTACGACGTCGGCCTCGACGCGCATGGAGAGCTGCAGCACTTTACCATGGACGAAGACACTCAGGTGCTGCGGATGCCGACGGGAGTGCTCCAGATGGATCCGGCCGGGGGACCGGAAGAGGAGCAGCGGTCTAAAAAAGCGACTTTGCCGCCGGCCGATGTACAGCGACGCGGCGAGGACCTGGGCTTGAGTTTGGGCGATTTCGACATGCTGGATACGCTCGGGTGAGCCTTCGTTTATTGCCCGAAATCAAGGCGATGAAAAAGCATTCGCCGGAAATCTTATCAGTTTGACGCGGGCTGACATCCCCGCTTCTCCCGCGGTCCAGCACCGGCACTTTCGGTCGGGTCATCCTCGTCCGCTTGCGTACAGCGCCGTCTCGACCACATCAGACCCAGCCGCATTACTTTGCGCTAAAAGTCCTCGAGAAGAACACGATCGTCCGGCTGCGTCAGGTCGAGCACGTCAACTCGGAGCGCACGACCCTTTCGCACGTCAACCACCCCTTCGTGGTCAACCTGTGAGCCCTGCATGTGGCCGTGATGCACGAGAGTGCATATTAACGCGTGCCATACCTACGCGCAGCTTCTGCACCTTTCAGGACGAGGCGAACCTGTACATGCTCCTCGAGTTTGTCCAGGGCGGCGAACTCTTTTCGCACCTCCGCCGCGCCGGCCGCTTCTCTGCCGACGTCGCTCGCTTCTACGTTGCGAACTTGATCCTCGTCCTCGATCACCTGCACCAGCAAGATATCATTTACCGCGATCTCAAGCCGGAGAACCTTCTCATCGGCGCGGATGGCCACATCAAGGTTACCGATTTCGGCTTTGTGAGTCTCGCGCAAGCAGCCGCGTGGGCACGTCATTCAGCGCTCACATCCGCTTTCTGTCGCAGGCCAAGTACGTTCAAGACCGAACGTTCACTCTGTGCGGCACGCCGGAATACCTCGCCCCCGAAATAATCACGGCGACCGGTCACGGCGCCGCCGCCGACTGGTGGGCCCTCGGAGTTCTCCTCTTCGAGCTTCTCGCGGGCTACCCGCCCTTCTTTGCCGACAACCCGCTCGAGATCTATGAAAAGATCCTGAAGGGCAAATTCTCGGTTCCCGCACACATCGACCCGGTCGCAAAGGACTTGATCCGTCGCCTCCTGACGTCGGACTTGACGCAACGCCTGGGGAACTTGCGAAACGGCGCCCAAGATGTCATGGAGCATCCCTGGTTCGAGGGGGTCGACTGGGCCGCCGTCGAGCGCAAGGAGATCCGGGTGAGCACATTCCGACGGCAGCATCACCTACGGGAGCAGACTCTGACATGTCACCATGCAGGCCCCCATCATTCCGCTCACATCTGTCCCGGGCGACGCCAGCAACTTTGAGCGGTTCCCCGCCTGCAGCCTCGAATCGATGCCGGGCGTCCTTCGCGCTCTGTCGCAGCGCCAATACGGCTACCAGAGCGAACGAGGTTCCGACCCGTGTGCGTCTTGCCTTCGGCCTCTGCAAGAACCTCCAAGAGCGCAGATCCGCTGACCACTTCCTTCTGACAGACGGCTACTTGTTCCCCAATTTCTGATCGACTTACCCGCTTCCTTACGCGCTCCAAAGGGCGTGGCGCAACCATATATCCGTAATGCTCGTCAGTACACGCTCTCGCCCAATATCGTTTTCCCGGCGGCGCCTCCCGTCGCCTTCGCATCATACCCCCCCAACTTGTCTGTTCGATTCCCCTTTCCACGACTCGCAACCTTGTCTCGTAACCTCCCCCATGTTCTAGTCGTTTACCTATATGCAAATCTCTCGTTTCTCTCTCGTACAGCATCCGTGGCGTAGTGCTGGCTTGCGGGAAACCCTCACCTCGATGAAAGGAGTACTACAACGCTCGACGGGGCTCCCGGGGTCACTCTACGCTACAGAAGCAGACACGAAAGCCCTCATGCCCAGGCGTGGGACATGAGTCGTTGCGTCGCCAGGAGACTCTGGTATTTGACGTCGGGATCGGCGTGCGTCATCAGCTGCATTACGCGCGCCTTTGCTCCGAGATCCTCGACCGCCCTGCACAGTGGCATCCGCGTCAGTCAGCTATAACCAACTCAAGTCATGAAGCGCAAGCGAGAGCGGGACAAGCGCACTTCTTGCCCGTCTCGTGAAACTTGACGAATTGCGCAATGTCGTTCGCGGCGACCGCAAGCGTGAGCGGCTCATTCGAGCTCGACAAGAGCTGAACGAGAACCCTTTTCATGGCAGGTGCAAAGTGCATTAGTGTCGGACGTGCGACGGTCTTCAGGAGCGGGTCTGAGACGCACTTGAGCTGCTCGCGGTCCTTGTCTGTCAGTTTCGCCGCGTTGTCCCGCCAAAAGTCGTCGTTCTTGTGCGCCGGCGACCAGGTCAAGTGTCCACTCGCGAGTTCCGACTTGTACTCGTCGAACGTGCTGCGAGAAAGAGGCGCCAGTCGAGCAAGGTCAGCCGAGATCTCCTTCCGAGCCCTCTTCGGCCAACCAGTCGCCATCAGGACCAGCGCGGAAATCACGTACGTCATGCCATCGAAGCTCGACTTGAGTTCTCCCGCCAAAAACTCGACGTCGTCCTTGATCTCGTCATCGGAAAACATCCTCCCTTGCAAGCTCGTCTGGATCCACGGCAGCACTTTGGCGACGAGCATCGGCGCGAGGTTCTGTTTCGGCGCGCGGACGACGAGGTTCCGGAACGTAGAGACGACGACGCGGAGGATCTTTTCCTTGATCGCCTGTTTCGCCAAGTCGAGCAGGAGCGGAATCAGGTTGTACCGCCTGTGAGAATGCGAAGACGGTAGATCCCAGAATCAGTAACCATCCGGCCTGCCGCAGTAAAGACCGCACATAAGGACTCACGCATTGATCTGCTCAGCGATCTTTTGCTCGAACGTAAGCAACCAGAAGCAGAACGCGAGCTGGTACTGCATTTGCGGCGACGGGTTCCCTCGCAGCAAGTGCACCAGGCTGTTTCGCACCGTAGGTATCAGCACCACTCCGGGGAGACTATCGGCAGCTAGCAAGATGTGACACTCACGCCTCGACGATCTTGGGCGCTGTCTGCTGCTGTTCGTCTCCTGCCGACGGAGCGGCTTCCTGCTTGTTCTCGCCGTTCTCCGAGTCGGTTTCTTCGGCTCGCCAAGCATATTGCCGCGCCTTGGATACTCGCAAAACCGACTCGAAGCACTGGACGCCGACATCCTGCGCTTCCGGCTCGTTCGGCGATCCTGTCCGCGAGCCACGTCCCTTGCCGGTCAGTTCCCCTGTCCGATCTACCGCAGTCCAAAGCCGAGTTTGGGGCGCCGACTCACGGATCATGCTCGACAGCGCACGCGAGACTTGCTCAACGACGGAAGAAGGCGGGGACGAATCGTAAGGGAGGATGGTGGAGATGATGGCGGCGCTCTTGAGGCGGACGAAATCGTCTGACGATTCGAGGGATCTGCGTGTGAAAGAGCGCGCGATCAGCTCTGAAAAGGGAGTCATGATGTATTGTAAAGCGGACTGACTTGAGAAGGGGCGAGTAGGGCGAGTCGGGTTGGGAAAGGAGGAGGACGATCCGTTCGTCGCGGTCTGTTGCGCACGTTCACCGAAATGTGAGTCCTCCCACTCTCAAAGTAGCGCACACGCCCTTAAAACTGTGCGTCTGAGACCGTGGTAGCATACGCGAGGAGCAGAGACTCGCCTGCGATAAAGTCGCCCAAGAGGACGAGGATGAACTGGATCGTGTCGGTCCTCGACAACTTGCCGAGTAGCCGCACGTACAGCTGCGCGTACGCCTCTCCTTCCTGCACAGCAAGGTCGCGTTTCGGCAAGGGGGCTAGTCAGTTCACCGCATCGCCAGAGTCTCTCTGTCCCTGCCCTTTCCCCCACTTGTCCGGCCCCGGGGACGCGAACGTACCTCGTCGAGGATTGAGTCTGCCTTTTCCCTCTGGCTATTGGCTATCCGCTGGACGAGTTTGACATCATCTGCATTGAGCAATCCTGCACGCTGGTAGCCCTGCGCAGGCGCGGGAAGAGAGTGAGAGACAGGAACGAGGGTCAGCGATGACGAGCCGAACGAGGGCAAACGGCGGGTTCAGCGCGTAGGCTGTCGGGAGTACGAGCGACGTACATCCCACGGGATCGCTTTTGAGCGGATTTTGAGGCTCCGATCGGACAGGAACGCGTTGGCGACGAGCGACATGGGGTCGGGGGTCGGTTCAGACGACGAGCAAGGGAGGACGGCGGCGCGGGGTCAAGCGGTACTGTTCGCGTTGGTCCGCGAGCTACCGTGAGAGAGGTCTAAACAAGCTCGCGCTCCTGTATCCTGAGGGAGAGGCGTGGTGTCGAGTAGTGGTTCGCGTTGCTCGTGGTGACGAAAGACTTCTCGTCGCTCCCTCGCAACTCGCTCCTCTCGACTCTACAGCCATCTATTCGTTTCGCTGGCATTCACAAGCTCTTGATATCCGTGCTGCTACTCAAACAGCCGAGCAACCGCGCCGTCCGCTATTCTGCTCTGATGCGCTCCTTCGCTTTGAACGAGGCCAATTCGGCTGGCTACCTCTGTTAAGGCCGCGGAATCGGACTTGCGGCGGGCTCACAAAGGCTCCTCTTTGCAGCTCACCGAGCCCGGGCAGCTGTCGCACCGGCCCGAACAGGCGCTACCCTGGGTCCCCGAACGGCAATAGGCTAGGTCAGGCTCGCAGGCCGAACGGCCAAGTGGCCGAACGGTTTGACAAGTGCACGGACATTCCGATCCGCTCAGTCGGCGACCGCGCGTCACTCTACTCACTCCCGCAAGGAAGAACTGCCTTAGCCTTGGACCGCCACCCCTTCGCTGTTTTCGCTCGCTCGCTCAGGCCTGCCGAGTCGCAACGTTTCTTTTTGCCGACGATAAAGGGTGAGCGCCATCTCTGCTCGAGCACTTCATTCCTTCTTAACGCTAGCTGCTGCAGATTGCGCCCAAAAC
Organism: Rhodotorula taiwanensis; assembly: GCA_002922495.1. Lineage (NCBI taxonomy): Eukaryota > Fungi > Basidiomycota > Microbotryomycetes > Sporidiobolales > Sporidiobolaceae > Rhodotorula > Rhodotorula taiwanensis. The sequence continues at coordinate 154,877 of PJQD01000043.1, read as the reverse complement.
GCCATGCAGAACCCCCTGCCGACGATACCCTCGGGCAGAGTCATCGGCGACAGCGCGAACCGCTACTTGCGCTGGTCACGCGACGAATGCATCGGCTTTGCGGACCACCCGACCGTCCTTGCCTGGTTCAACATCGTGGTCGATTTCATCCACCGCCATTACGCGCAGTGGGATAGGGGCAGGAAGAAGGACTTTGCGCACGCGACGGGCGAGATCCTTGATGAGGTTCGCGAGGTCCACCATGGTGGTGCCGTGGCGGTCGCCGACGTCCTGGTGAGCGCTGATAGTGGGAAATCTTTGTGCACATCAAGGCTGAACCATCTACCTTCCCGCAGGCCAGATCTCTGTGGCCGAGCGATTTCCGCATCCGCTAGTTGGTGCGTTATCTGTCCGCTCCGGCTCTCGCAGTCAGTCTAACTCTGGTTGGCTCAAACTGAACGCTCGGCATCTTTTCAGGGCCTTCCGAGCTCGTATCCGTAACTTCTGCCGGCGTTGACGGTATGCACGTTAGCTCGGTCTTTCCAGAGTACCTGAATTGACTCTCTTCACTCGGCGCCGGCCCGCGATCCGCACGATCCCACCCGGCAGAACACCAGGTCGTCGGCGCCTCCCGGTCAGTATCCACTACCCTCGCTCTTGACGGGATCGCCCGGCGTGCGCGGTCCGCAACAATTACCATCGCTGCACGAAGTCTTCCCGGTACTACGAAAAGAGGCTGCCATCTCCCCTCGTACGCTCGAGTGCACTGACACTCTCGACCTCCAGATTGATCCTGCGGTTGAATACGCCGCTCATCAGAGCTACGCCTCCCACCATCACCCTCCCTACTCGACTGCGTCGCGTCACAGCCCGCCCGCTCGTGCGGAATCGCTCGGCATGTCGATGCTTTCGGATCGCAAGCAGGGCATTTATACGCGAGCGCAGCGGCTGTAGTGGTCGCGGTCATACGGGCGCTGTACCGTTCGCTCTGCATCTGCTGTATCGCACCGCCTTTTCCAAGCTTGCTCGAAGCACCTCTGTTTGCCTCCCTCACAAGCGGATCTGCCGCACTGCACAGGCTCGCAGCTCTAGTGGAATCGATCCAGGAGTGGTTGGGGATCCCCCTAAATGATCTCGCCACGAGTTCGCCCGCTTCGCTTGCTTTCCGGTTGCAGTTCCCGTGTGCTGTAAGGGCGCTAACACGCCGAGCCTCTACAGGCGAACCGATTACTGCCGATGAAGAACGCTGGCACAGATCAGGGGGGCGCTCCACGAGCGCAGGACTACCGCGTGCAGGAACGCTAGACGCCGACCTTCTCGAGTTCTCGCCGGTCCGATCCGCGGACATCCCGGGCACGGCTCTTTCGGTGCTCAACCAGCCGAACCTCCCTCTCTCTCCTTCTTCTGGCGTTTCTGCCAAGCTACACGCTCTCCCCATTCGGTGTCCGAGTGCCTAAGCTCGATCCGAAGGTCCGCGCTCGGCACACCTCACCCAGGAGGGCGCCACGCCGTTGCTCGCGGTAACGATCAGTCCGGACGCGATAATGGAGCGCACGAGCGAATGGCTGCCTGGCATCCCGAGCAAGACCAGAGGGACGCGTTACTTCGGTAACGCCGTCACGCGGGACCTTCGGAGGTTGAGGGAGATCTTCGATCAGGGGAGATTTCGACGCTATCTAGTTGTCCGCGCATGGTTCGAATGGGTCGTCACCAAAGGCCTCGACCTCTACGAAGACATGGACACGAGAAACAAAAGGTCGTCTGCTGACGAGCTCAGCGGCTTTGTCAAGCGCGTCGAGGCGTTCGCGGTCGCGAACCCAAACGATACGGACACCCTCGTCGACATGCTCGTATGCCCGAATCTGGTCCCTCTCAACGTGGATGAAGCCGAGCTGACCGCGCGCCAACGACTGCCATAGGTACAGACGCTGGAGCCAGGTACTTTCCGTAACGCCTGGTTGCGGTGGGTAAGTACCACTGTGGAAATGACGTGGGTAGCTCGCCGCTGACGCAGCTCACACCCAGAAACTCCCAGAGGACGAGCCTTCACCACTCGCTTCGGTCAGTGCGCATCGTTCGGATCGCCACCATGCGAGATGATCGGCGACGGCTCCGAAGTTCACGTGTAGTTGACGATGGTTTCTCTTCTCAGCACGCGCCTCATTCTCACCTCGCCGCTGATGTCGCTGGACACCCGCATCTAACCCACCATCCGGACGAAGGGGCTCGATTCTTCCCCCCGTTCCCACCGGCGCCTCCTTCAACCTCGTTAAAACAGCAATTCGATCGTCAAGGAGTCCGCCCCGAGCTGGCCGAACGAGTAGAGGATAATGTGCGTACGGCCTGACTGGGCGACGTCCTCACTCTGCCTTGGTGTTGACGGGCTGGATTTCGCGCCGCAGCCTCGACACCTGGATCATCCACTCCCGCACATTCGCGAATTGATCGGTTCTGTGAGCGTCGTGCTCTTGCTCAACCTAGTCCTGCAAACCCCATTGCTGACATCTTGCCTGGCACCGCCGCGTTGCAGAATGCACCTCCTCACGATCCTTCGCCCCAACCGCAGCACTCGCTCGGCATGTCCCTCCTGTCACCGCGCCGGCGAGCGATCTACTCTGGGATGCGCAATGCCACAGCAGCGTACAGGGTGTAGATACACGACTGATTGAAGCTGAGCAGACACTTTGTCTTGAACCGAAGCTGCGACTCCATTCGACGCTTTGTGCGCTTCGGAGCAGATCAGACGCACAGCGCGTTGTTCTGCCGCGAGGCGCCTCGGACAGAGTTTCCCGGCAAGACGGCTTCTGAGCTGCTTTCGTACAACAAGGCTGACGCGAGAACGAGAGTCCGAGGCCGGGTGCTGCGGAGTGCTCGCGGGTCGGGCGGGTTGCCGCACGCTCCTTCTGCCAAAGTCTCAAGTGGCTCAGCTCTTTTCACGCGGGGTCACTCTCGAGCACTGTGCACAATGACACGCTGTCTCAGCTCTTTTCACGCGGGGTCACTCTCGAGCACTGTGCACAATGACACGCTGTCCAGGGCCTTCTGGCGAAGCTCTGTCGTTCAGTAAGCCCTCTCTGGCTTCGAAGAGGATCTCCCCCACTTCGGCCAGGATGACAAACGACGGAAGCGCTTGACGAGCCCAGAGCAGCTAACAGAGCTCGTACAGACCCGCAGATATTCCACAAGCAGCTCGATCGAGTTCATGAGCACATCAAGCGGCGAGCGGACGAGCTCGTCGAAGCAGAAACGACTTCACGTCCCGACTTGATCGAACGAGCGCTGAGGGAGGCGCCAGCAGACCTGCCAGAGCAAGGCCTCGGGCTCAATGGTGCGACTTACGAACACATCTTGGACGAGTAAAAGACTCACGCGTAGTCTGTACAGCGACGACCTCTCACCTCCTCGAATCGATCGCGCCGGCATTGATGCCCGGTCAGGCGGGACCGCGCTTCTTTGGGCTCATCACGGGCGGCGTGACACCGGCTGCGCAGCTCGCCGACATGCTCGTATCGAGCTACGACCCGTGCGTGCAGGTGCATTGGCCTGTGAGTCCACGCTTCTCCTTCGCTTGTGATCGACTCGCTCAGAAGGAGCAAGGAGTTCGTCAGCAAATGTAAACTGCGGAGCAAGTGTGAACTGACTCTCTCGTTCTGCAGGAAGCGACCGCCTCGGTCGCGCTCGAAAACCTCACCCTCCGCTACCTCCTGTCGCTCCTCTCACTTCCGCCGTCCGTCTTTACGCAAAACACGATCACGACAGGCGCAACTGCATCCAACATTCTCGGTCTCTGCCTCGGTCGCGACTGGACAGTCGCCCGGATCAAGCGCTTGCGGCACGGCGAGCCGAATTGGTCCGTCCCGGAAGATGGGTTCGGTGGCGTCGAGGTGGACGTCTTTGTCGCCGACGCGCACGCGAGCGTCCGGAAGGCAGCAGCGCTCGCGGGCATCGGGCGCAGGAACGTGATTGATCTCGGCGATCGTGCGAAGGAGGAGGCAGGCTACCTCGGTTGCTTTGACCTCGAGAAGCTTGAGGCCAAGCTGCGAGCGAACGAGGAGGAAGGTCGAGCAAGCATCGTCGCTGTAAGCTTTGGCGAAGTCAACACCGGGTCAGTCCGGCCTCGCAGCACGGACACATGAAGTGTCGCACTAACTGCCTGAGCCCGCAGCGCCCTCGCTTCCGACACGCCGGCCGTCCGCGCGCTCTGCGACACTTACCACGCTCATCTCCACATCGATGCCGCCTTTGGCGCCTTTGCGATCCTCGACCCTTCTTTCGCTCATTACGGACCACATCTCGCCCTCGCCGATTCGATCACCTCGGACGCGCACAAGTGGCTCAACGTCCCGTACGACAGCGGCTTGTTCTTCTCGCGCAAACTCAGCTTGGAAGACACGACCGAGGGTGCTACGGCTAGCCTGTTTGATCTCACGGGACCGGGAGGAAACGCGCCGGCTTATCTCGCTTCGGCTGGTCCGACCGCGAATGGGCCCGAAGCGCCGGTTTACCCTCTCGTCGAGCAATCGAAGACGCTACCGAGCCCGCTCTTCATGAACATCGAGAACTCGCGGCGCTTGTGAGTTCTCTCGTCGAGCTGCGCTGTGCACACGAAGCTGAGTGATTTTACCGGGCAGCCGTGCCTTGCCGATCTACGCTTCGCTGCTTTCGCTCGGCAAAGAAGGCTACGCTTCCCTCGTCCAACGCAACATCGCCTTTGCTCGATGCGCCGAAACCTACCTTCGCGCTCATCCCGCTTTCGACGTTCTGACGCCCGCCCGCCCCGCCCTCCCCGACACCGAAGCGGAAGATCCCTGGCAGTTCCGCACGCTCAACATCGTCCTCTTTGCTCCTTCCGATCAAGCCCCCGAGCGTTACCGCTCGGATCCCGATTCGTTCTTGCGCGCTCTGAACGAGACCAGGGAGTGCTTCTTTACGCCGACGGTTTGGAGAGGGAGGAAGGCGGTCCGGATGGCAGTCAGTAACTGGATGACGGGACTCGGCGCAAACGACGCAGAAGGAGGTGGGCGAGAATGGGAAGTTGTGAAGGGCGTGTTCGAGCGCGTGGCGAGGGGGTAGGTGTCAGCTGATTACATCTTTTCTCCCCCGACTTTCCGAGATTCGCCTAACGCAGTTGTATGGTCACGCCAGCCACAAAGCTGGACTATATGCTGCCGTCTGAATGCTCTGAACACGCATCCCAAAGCTGCGACGCATCCCGATGCGACCGGCGAACGGTCAGCTCGCGAGCTCCGATCGCCAATCGCCCCGAGCTTGGCACGTCCGCGGACTCTCCGCGCCCTTGCGCGCGCCGCCCGTCGGAGCTGAGAGTCCCGCCCCCTTTTCCGTTCGCGCTCATCCGCTTGCGTGCTACTCTCTCCGCTGCGCCGGCTCAAGGATGAATTCGGCGGCGGCAGACCTCGAAGGAGCCATCGAGGGACTCTACGGGCAGGGGACGCTGACGTGGGGCGCCTACAAAAAGTTGCTGGCTTTGCTCCACTCATGCCAAGTACACCACGTCGCCGGAGAGCAGGACGTCCACCGATGGTTTCAAGAGATCCTGCAGGGTTACGGCACAGCAACTTCGGAACAGAAGGGCGCTCTCACGCGCGACGTCTCGGCAGTTCTCAGCGGCCTTTCCAGTGTCAGGGCCGATGCTGTCGATGCGTCTCTGATTCGCAGCCTGATGGCAAGCTGGGGCATTTTCGTGCAGCACTTGCGGAAGCTGACGCTTGTCTGATCACAGGGCTTGACAGTGCGTGAAGTAATGTCTCTGGCAGCTCGGGTCAAGAGCTCGCCGACTCAAAGTCGTTTGCTCTGTATGCAGTGGCCTCCCAAGCTACCTCTCAAGCGCAGCAAAACCGGCGCCGTCGAAGTCTGGGAAGCCCTCGTGCTGTTCTGCGACACGCACAACTATAGCCGGGAGCCCGGAGTACGGGCATGGGCCGCTGCTGTCTGCGCCAACGCGTATCTCTTCGAAGCTGCGAACAGGTGGTGGAGAAAGAGTTTCACCGAGGGTTTGAACGCGCTGTACAGGACGTTCAGGATGCTCACTCCAGGCAGGCAGTGCTCTACTGCTTTGTGAGCCAAGCTTCCTCGGCCAGCTGCGGGAGTATGCTGATATGCTGACTGCCGCCTTGCGATCAGGAGCGGGCACTTGACGGGGCTGAGAGACTGCGAGAGAGCATCCTTGGTACAGCCGCGAGTGATGAAGCCGAAGCGGTATGTCGGATCGTCCTTTCGCGCGCTACGGCCTGACTGCGCAAGCTGACGCCAAAGTGCTTGAGTAGACTGCTGAAGCAGCGACCGCTCCGATCGCCGCAGCAAGCGAACCTTCGCGGCGTCACCCATACGACCCCGTTCGCGAAGCTGCCGCTCATTCGGGTCCGCATGGACATTCTGCGCACAGCCTTCCTCACGGCCGCTCTCGCTCACAGAAACGCCGGCCGGTGCGTCAATCGAGCGTGTACATCCCCGTCAATCGCCGCCTGATCTGAACGCCCCACGAGGCCCTATCCCTTTTCACCGGCAGCAATCCGACCCTTCTGTTCTCTCCGCACAATTCCAATTCTGCAATACATAGATGTTCCATCACGGCAAGTGGGTATGCACCGAGGCGAAGGCGCCTTATTCCACTGAAGCCGTCCTCATTAGAAGTCTCCTCAATCAAGCCCGGGCTGCGAGTGAGCTCTGACAGATATCGAGCACGTGCCTGCACATCAGGTCGAGTTGCACCTTGACTGGCTAGACACTGTCGTGATTGTTACTTGTCGCCAGACTGCTGCGGATGAGCTCAACGGAACGGCGAATTCATGCCACGCAGAAATTTCCTCGGTTTCTCATCTCGGCGTGCTGGCGCTTGGATCATCGCTTCTTCGCTTCTGCGACCCGCCGCTCCGAGCGGAGCCCGCAACGCGCGACGCGCGCGTCCAGCGACGTCCGACGTCTGACGTCAACGTTTCAACGTTTCAACGCGTTGACGGCGAGTCAAGCTTCAAGCTTCAAGCAGAGTCAAGTCCGCGGACCTTCCGCATCGGCAGGATCTCGCCATGCGATGCAGTCCACCTGCGTGCCTGTCTCTCTTACTCTCCGCTTTGTTGACGCGCGCCAACCGCCGGCTACACCGCTTCGACCTGTCCCGAGACAGCTTCAGACGGAATGGAGCACCCTCACTTGCGCGTCGCTTCGGAACTGAAGCAGCGCATCATCAAGCTCGAGAAAGAGAAGCACTTGACGCTGGCCGCCAGAGACAAGCTGCTCGACATTCTTCAGCATTGTCAAAATGAAGGTTGGCTCGACTCCGACTTCGGCGCGTGGTTCGATGCCGCCCTGTCACAGTACGCCGATCCGGCTGTCAAGGATCCGTCGACAAAGAAGCTACCCTCCGCTGCTACTCTTCCAACCTTTGACCGTTCAGGCTTGCTCGAAAGCCTCGTGAGTCTCGCGTCCGAAGGAAACGATCTGTCGGGAGATTCAAAGCTGACGGTCTAGTCCTGATTTGTGAACAGAACGAAGCGCTGGCAGGCCCCGTACGGCAGCGTCCGGTGAGTGTCACGCGATTTGTGCCGTCACCTCTGGTCTCACGTGGCTCTTGCAGGCAACGATCCCGAAATCGCGGCAGCAGCGCGGCGCCGAAGACGAAGACGAAGTAAGCCCGGGCAATATACACTTCCTCGTGCGGCAATTGGCCTGACACTATCCCTCCTCTGCATCATCATAAAGTGGCCCATCTTCCCGATCACGAACCATGCCTCGCCGATGGCAAACGCTGGCTTCCGTTTCATTCAGGACGCCTGTGTACGAGCGGGAATCGCCCAGAACGCCAACGTCCTTACTTGGGCTCGAGATCTCTGTCGCAGAGCATCAGCCTACGATGAGCTGAACCAGGGCGCAAGAACCACCTTTACCAGTTCCCTGAAGGCCCTGGCCGGGCGTTTCCTGAGGCGCGCACCGCGGAACAGATCATCAAAATCTTGGTGAGCCATGCCTGTCTATAAATCTGAGGCTTCGAATGTGTTCTCTTGCTGATCATCCTGGGCTCGCTCCCACCAGGAGCGGGAGTTGCGGGAAACGCACGAATATGATCCCGTCAAGGATTCGTGGAAGCCAAAAATGCGCAGCCTCGCGCATAGCTCCTCTCGCCTAACTGGGCACAAGAGCGTCTACTTCCCCGTCGACCGCCGCCGCCTGATCTAGTCACCTTCGAAACCGGGTCCTCTCGCCGGCGTCCGATCAAACCGCCCACCCATTCTCCTTCTCCCCGCGCAATTTCCGTTCCTGTAATAACACATAGACAATTCCCCACTTGCTCTCCCTTGGCTCTACTTGCTCTTTGCGCCCCCGGTGAGCGCCGCCAAACCTCCCGCCAGACTACTCGCCACGCCGTCGCCCTCTCCCTTAACACTCCCTTCGACGCGCTTCGCCTCTTGTTTGATGCCGCCGGGACGAGTCTGCGAGTTCTCGAGGAACGAGTACAGAGTGCCGGCTGCGATACCGAGGGAGGCGCCGCTGCCGAGAGTCCAGACGAGGGGAGCGCGTCGGAGCAAGAGGGTCGTCGTGCCGAGCTAGATATCCGTCCGTGGCGCGCTTCAGTACGGCTGACTAAGAGCAAGAGCACGGCAGCTTCGCGCAACTCACGGCACCGAGAACACCTCCGATCGTGGCATAGTCTTCGCGTTTCCGCTCTCCCTTGTCGGCCCTCATCCGAGCCGCGCTCTCCCGGATCGCCTCTTCCGAATGCGAGTTCAACCGAACAAAGGCGTAGCCAGCTCCGAGTGCCGGACCGACGAGGAACGTCGAGAGGGCGGTTCGGCGGAGCGTGGACGCAAAGGTCCGTTTGTGCCGGATCAGGCGGAAGGGGAGGAGGGCGGCGCTCATCAAGGCGAAAAGCTGGGCGCCTGCAGGATGTACTAGCGTCAGTCCGCACGGACTTCTACGAGGATAGGCACCCGCCTTGGCCATGACCGCAGTTGTAGGATCAGGAAGGTCACGCGAAAGACCCGGGCGCGCTCACCTTGAACCGCATGCTGCGTGATCAGCGTTCGTTGATCCGCCGCATGGCTAGATTGAGTAGCTGTTACTGCCATCTTCAGTGTCTGCTTGACTGTAGCAGAGGAAAAGCGGTCGTCGAGATCGCCGTCGAGGGACGACGATGATGATGATGAGGTCGACAATTTCGGTCGATCACACTGAAGCCAGTTCCGACGTGCGCGCCACGTCACGAACGAGAACGAGGCGGTGCAAAGCGAACGAGAGAAGTGGAAGCGATGACGCCGCTGGCCAAAGTGGGGAATGCAAGCGGGCGCTACAGTCACACAGAGCTGAGGAGTGCTGGAAGCGAGTAGCCAGGGTCCCATAGGAGCTCACTCAAACTACACAAAGCGATCAAGACAGTCCTAGAGAGCGAGAGAGCGAGGACAAGGGCTGCGGGATGACGGCAAAGGCAAGTGGACGCACTGCGGCTCTCGCTCGCTCGCTCGCCCCTCGCTCTCCTTCAGTACACAGTCACGCTCGAGTGAGATGACCACGAAAGCTCCCGCCTCGGCCGCCTTACTCGCCCAGGCTGTCGGCGACGTCGCGCCGTTCCTCGGCTCGTCGAACCGCCCGACGCCTTCGCTCGAACTGACCGAAGACCAAGCTATGCTCGGCGCCGCTGCGCCAGACACGACTGGCGCAGGTACCGGCGATGGCGTCCAGCTGTCCCTCCCTTCGACTTCGGAATCGTGGACGGAACTCGCCGTCGGGCCACTCGGGTCGACCCGCCGCCTCGTCTCGTTCCACCTCACGGCGCTCGTCATCTCGACCCTCGTCCGGTCGGCTTCATTCTCGCCGAAACTCGGGTTCGGCAACTACTTGCTCGAGAACCTCGCGCCCGTCGAGAGGGACGGCGTCAGGTGGGCTTGGATCCTCGCCCTCCGCGCGGCCGAGATTGTCATCGGCGCGAGGGTCTGGAGGCGCGTTCGTGGCGCTGCCAAGCACGACGGAGGTACGTCCACCCGTGCTCTATCCCACTCGAGAAGTCAAAGTTGACTAAACCGCCTTCTGCGCGTCGTCACGCAGCCCTTTTCGGCTTCATGCTCGCGCTCGTCTCGCGCGTCCCACTCTACAGTGAGTCTGGCATCTCGCGAAATGATCTCTCGAACGAGTCTACTCGGATTTGAGCGAAGGTTCTCTGTTGGTCGAGGCCAGTCCCACTGATGCCACTTCTGGCCCGCAGCGTTCGAGCACTCGTACTTCCTCCTGAGGTCGGTCTCGCTCGTATCTCTACTTGTAAGAGCCGACCGTCGTTGACAGTCACCACACGCCTGCAGCACTCAGACCGTCGGCGTCCTCCTCTTGATCGACACGCTCACGTTCGGCGCGGCGTTCTCGCTCCTCCCGCGCCTCCTCCCTCACCCGCCTGCCCCTCGCCCGACGCTCTCGGTCTTTGACCGCCTCGCCGCCGACCCGAACCAGTACCTCAACATTCTCTTCGCCCTCGGACTCGCAACGACCACGACCGCCCTCGGCTCGTTCGTCCTCGAGCGGTTCGGCGGCCGCAAGTTCATCGAGCACAACGTGTTTGAAGCGGTCGTCCCGAGCTATCTGATGCGCGACCAGTTGACGACGAGCGAAGTCCTCGCGCACCCGAGCTGGACGATCCCGGCGTTGAGGACGTACGACGCCGCCGAGCACTTGTCGATGCACGCGCACCTCGTTCACTCGCTCGGGTCCAACTTGCCCCTGTTGCCCCTCGCGCTCGCGATCCCTTCGGCCCTCCTCGGTCCGCAACGTCTCGCACTCTTGACGTTTGCCCTCGTCGGGCTGCCGTCGGCGTTCATCTTGTGGGACGTCCTCCCGCTGACGACTATCGGAGCCTTCTCGACCGGCATCGCGCTCGGAATCCGTCAAGCCTGGTCCTCGTTTGTCATCGCGTGGACTCTCGAATCCCTTCGCCGCACCAAGTCGGTCAAGAACGTCAAGATTGTCGTGTACGATCAACAAGTCGGCGTCGAAGGGGAGGAAGTCGCCGATGTGATTGCGACGACGGTCGATGCGACCTTGATCACGGACGCGAGTGAGCAAGGGATGGCGACGGCGAGTGCGGTTGGTGCGACGAGGACTTCGCCGAGGCGGAAGGCGGTGTTGAAGGGCGAGGTCCAGCTTTGAAGCGGAAGGACGGTCACCTGCGCGCGCGAGTCTGTGGCGACAGGGACTCGTACAGTGGAGCCTGCTTTATTCTGTCTATACCCGTAGTCATCTTCAGATTGCCAAAACGACTTTTCACAAAGCGAGACGGGACTACAGCCGGAAGGCATACGAGCATAGGCGCCGTCGCTCAGAAGCCGACACGTTCCCTTGCCCACGTACTCGGCTCGATGCCGTAAACGACTCGAGCAATCCGGTTCGCGATGCGCGGCTCCGTCCCGAGAGATTGCGCCGAATGCGATGAGGAAGGGTCGTGCGAAGTCTGACTGGCGAGTTGAGCGAGATGGTCGGCGATCGGTTGAAGCAAGCGGGCTTCCTCGCGAGCGTCTTTCCACTGCTGCCACAGCGGTGCGAGTAGCTGTTCCGCAGAAGGTTCCGATCTGGAGCCACACTATGGGAACGAGACCGCCAGGGGGTAGAGAGTCGGCAGCGATCAGCAATAGACTGCTAGCGGCGGGACGAGTCAAGATGTCGAGCGCACCAGATCGGTCGGCGCCCAGTCAGGAAGCTGACGGTGGCGCCTCCGGTGCTCTCGAAACTCTTGTCGGGCGTGGTACGCCAGCAAGTCGGTCCGTGGGAGTTTCTCCGTGCACGCCGGTGCAAGAGCCTGCAAGACAAAGAGTCGGTCTCGCTTGTCCGCCGGAAGCGTGAAAATAGCGCGGCCTGGGGCCCACCAGTTCGGATGCCAGCATACGTGGATCGATCAGCTGCGGCTCATGGGGGTGCGAGCGTCAACCTTCGCTCGCCCGAAGAAATGCGCAGTACGAGGAGGAACACGAAAACCACTCACCTGTATAAACTCGGTTGCTGCGACTACGCCGTCATGCACGACGACCTGCTTGATCTGGTCCGGCAGCGAGAGATCGAGGAATAAGTCGAGACTTTTCGTCGCGTGCGACGACAAGCTCTGCAAATACTCCTTGTTAAACACCGCCCTCATTGCGGGCTGCCACCGCTCGACGAGTCGTTTCCGAGCGTCGTACACGACATTGTGACGCCCGGCGTGTCCGAAGAGCCAAGACCCAGAGACCGCGTCGTGCTGATACGCGACCCAAGAATCCGAGAGGGGGTTTTCTCGCGGGTTGTGCGCCGGGAAGGGCAGGTCGTCCCTTGGGCCGTGCGAGAGGAGATCGTGACGGCCGTTGAATTCGCCCTGCCGACGCAGCTGACATCAACTTTAAACCCGGTTCATCTGAACAAGCGGCACCCTGCGCTTACAAGCAGGTTCTGCGGCGTGACGCGCAGCTACTCACTAGTCACGATCAGATGACTACTCGACGCGTCGAGCTGAACCGAATCGTACTCACGACGTCGGTGACGCTGACCTTGTAGTTAGCGACGCTGGGGTGCATGACCGACCTCTGAAAGACTGTCAGATAAAGCCGGCACAGTTCGGTGTAAATGCCCTCGACCTTGTCTTGCATGAAGCGCAAGCGATCCCCCTGCAAGCGTTCGGCAATGGTGTGCTGCCACTTGGCAAACGCCTTGTCAACATCGTATAGACTGTCCGTTCTAGTTGGACTCCGCTCGAGGCGTCTTCGAAGCGCGGCGCGACGGATCTTGGCTGCGAGAAGCTCGCTCCACCGGTGCCGGTGGTGTACGTCGACCGGCACGATAGCAGGTTGATCCATGGTCGTACGAGCCGCAGCGAGTCAGGTCGGGGAGGTTGGGGCAAAGGATGCATGCCTTCTAGAGGCAGGGGCTCTTTCGCGCAGGGGTGCGTGGCGACAACCCACGGCGTGTCCGCGGATAGACGTCTGCGCGTCGAGTTCGAGACCATTCCGCGGCCCGCGGCAAAGTCGCATCGTTCCGCTCTTGTCTCGCGCCTGGTGTTCGCGATCGAGGTGAGGTAGCCCGCCTTCAGGTTCGGAAAGCGAGACCAACCAGGGCGCACAGAATCGCGAGCGCTTGCCTAAGCACCCAGCAGGACTATGAGAGCAAGGTCTAGCCTCGATTAGGGGCAGAGCAGTGCGGCTTCAAGAACAGTTTCCTGGGAAGTCGTTTCGACCTGTTCTCCCGTCGAGCTCCAGGTGAGACAGGAGCAGAAGCCGGATGCCTCTGTTCGTCGGGCTTTGTCGGAGCCACGATTCCCTCACTAGGCGTCGGCGCTCTGGCGCGTCCCGACTCAGCACGCAGCGTAAACTCAAAGCGGAGCAGAAGCGATCAGCTGCGTCGAGCGGCGCTGTCGGAAGTTGGTACAGGTGAGCAGCACCCTCGAGGGTTGGTCGACCATCACGATAGCGATCCATCTCGTCTATAGCGCGGACTGTAAGTGCCGGAGAGGGACGAAGGACGCGCGCAAGTCGAAGCGGTTCTCGGGAGCGACGCTCGTCGACCTTTTACTCCTTGGCCGTCTTTCCAGCACCTGCTCTCATACCACGCTCACGAAAGCACTGCCAGCTCGAGAGCGTGCCGCCTTTACCGCAGAGCGCCACGAATCTCCGCGTTTCCCGTCCAGCACCACTTCTGTCGCTCCAGATTGCTTGCTTCATCAGCTCGCTCGCTCTCGCCCGGCCGCCGTTGGGAGACACTACCTGCGAAAGTCCGGCGATAGTGAGACAGGTCAAGCCGGGTCACAGACAATGAGCGGGACGGGATCGCAAGTCTCCTTCGCGCAGCCGAATTGGCCCGCTCCGTCCGGCAGACTGGTGACATACACATCGTGTTTGACCAATGCCCATCGACGCAAAGTCGTCAGCATGAGGTTCTGTCAAGCGCACGCTGAGGGCGTCCTTCCTGAGCTCGCCTACAACTTCACTCCCGCTTGTTTACTCCTACTCGAAAAGATCTCCGTTTACCCTGCTGACCTACGGTTCTCGTACAGCTTCTCGCTTGTTCACGATTCGCGCCATTGTGTTACGCTCGAGGAGCGCTCCACTCGCTGTTAACGCGATGATATCCCGCTTGAGATCTTGCTGCTACAGACCCGAAGGCTTTTCCCAGGCCGCCACGGCGGTCTAGGAAGCTCACAACGTCGTTCGCGCGAACCGCGTCCTCCCAAAGACTCTTGAGACAGCGGCTGCGTGCCCGTCCGACCCGTCGATGCCTCAAGCGCAAATAACAGGACCATTTCGGCCCGGATCAGCCTGCTCCTTTCACCGCGAGAGGCTGCAGCACGAGTACGAGAGCAGCCTCTCGTAGCTGCCTAGCCATGTCGCCTCCGGCCGGGCGCTGCGCGCTGTCCGCGAGAGGCTGCGCTTATCGGATTCGAGAGAAGCCGCGCGCGATTGCCGCAACCTCGCCACACTCGAGTCTCCGCGGCAGGTCCGGAGCCGTTCTGCTCGAGCCTCGTACACCCTGCACACCCACGACGATTGCCTACTCACCTTGCCCCGAGTCTATTCCACTCGCGCTCAATCCCGCTACTGTCCAACTCGAGCGCAGCGAGGACCGCCCAGCATGTCCACCCCGCCTCCACCTCCGAAACCGGTCGAGCGAAGGACCCTGCATCCCGGCAATGCTCCGGCTCGCGTGTCCGATTCCGTCTACGAGTGCTCTCGACGAGTCACGCTCTGCGGACCGACAGGTCAGCTCCAGGTCATGGCGGCGATCGTGAACTTCATGCAAACGAAAAAGGCTTGGACCTGGAGCGGTGCCGGCGGGAACCAGCATCGCGTCGTGAATGCCAACCTGTTCCATCACTTCTCCGGTGAGTTTCCTGCTAGATCTTTCGCGTCGACGGAGAGCCACCCCGTCTCACAATGAAGAAAAACTCGCAGGACTGCCCGCTCTCGCCGTTCTAAAGAGTGCAGGCGCCGCCGACTACGGCGCGGACACGGAGCATCCTGCACGTCCCTCGTCGGACATCCGCGAAGCCTTCTGGTACCTCCTGACGTTCGAGACCGAAGAGATCGTACGCTCCGAAATGCTCAAATTCGATGTATTGGCTGGAATTTCGATTTCTCGGGCTGACGGGCGATTCTCCTTTTCCACAGCCGGTTCTCATGACGATCCTTGACGTTCCCGAAGCATTCGGCCGCGTTCTCATGGACGATCTCATAAAGGCCGTCTCCGACTGGCGTGGAGAAAATCGGCATTCCGAGCACATCATCTGCCTGCCCCGAGTTACGCCTGAAAGCCCGTCTGAGGCAAGAAATGTTTACTGGCAGTGAGTACCTGCGCGTACTCTGCTGATTCACCAATAGGGCACAGGCTGATTGTCTGCCGACAGCGACCCTTGGGTTTCTCACCATGTTCACATTCGAGCGCTACCCACCTCCGCGACTGCGCAGCGTCTATTACAAGAGACGGAGCCGTTCGACTGTGCCGTCAAGATACCGCACCTCGGACGCCGCGTGCTTGGCCTGCGCGAAGACGCCTCGGAAGCCGACGTCTCTTTGGGTCGCCTCGAAACGTACGGCATTCCAAAGTTGTTGCGCTTCACTGTCGACAGTCTCGCCAACCATGTCGCGTCCGCCGCTATCCACCTCGATCAAGCGCTTCGCGGTGAGGGCAGCGCAGCGGGTCCAGGTGTCTCCCTCGAAGTGCTGCGGATCGTTCTCGTCCGCGACCTCATCAAGACCTTCAGTCATCTTCCCGACGCAAACAACTACACGTTGCAGAACCTTTTCCTTTCCATCCGCTGGATGCTCAAGGACAAGGAGCAGCGTCAGCTGCTGGTGGAACGCTTGTCTCATGCCATGTCGGACGCTGAGATGCGTGGCCGCCTCGCCGGAGCTCTCGCGGCCAAGTGCTGCTCCGGGCAGGCGCCAGCGCTAACGCTCCCGGGTGTCAAGACCGAAGCGGTCCAAACCGCGATCATCCGCGAATGCTTCGAGGCGTTTGACTGGTTCAAAGAGCAGGTGCGCCCGCCGGTCGCGCTGTGCTAGCTCCACCAGTGTGCCGCTTCTGACTGAGCGTTTGATACAGCTGCCAGCTTTCCTGTTCTCGCATTAGATCTCGTCACTGACCCTCCTCTCTGGCTCATCGTTCTCGTTATCCGGAAACTACGCTCCTCGTTCCCCTTCGGTTTCCCGTCTCTCACTTTTCGTGCTGCAGAACGAGGCAGCGCATGCGCCTCTCTGTGTGGGGGGCATGTGAGAAAGGTCGGGAAGAGATGGTTGCGAGTAGTGATGTGCGAGCTGCAGAAACCTCGGAAGCCTCGGGATTTCGGAAGCCTCGAAATTTCGGAAGCCTCGGGGAGCTCTTTGACATGCTTTCGCTCCGGACGCGGCTCTGAGATGCTGCTCAGCACCCCTGCGTCGGAAAGGAGACCTGCGTCCGTGCCGTATCCGCTGCTCAACAAGCCGTCAAACAGCTGCGCCCGCCCGCTTCCTCGTGTACGCCGTCACAGCCTTCGACAGTGCATGACTGCGCGCACACGCAAGCTTTGATTACCTGCTGGGTACGTCTGAGGTCCCTCCGAAAACAGCAAAGCGCTGCGTGCAAAGCCACGGCGTTGCTTCGGTGAGTCTCGTCATTCTCATAGCAGAGCGCGCGAGATTCGCGAGACCGGAACGCGCAGAAGGACCTCTCCCCCCTGAACATACTTGCGCTGTGTATGCGAGGCTTACACGGCGTGCGTGACGCCGGCTAGTCTGCCGCGTCATCCTTTGCTCGCCCAAGTCTCGTTCTCTACTCTTCGCGCACCGTAGGCTGACTGTTGCTCTATCGACCGCAGCCTTCGACGAGGTTCGCCGCTTCGCCGCGGCCTAGCCGCAAGGCAAGCTTTCACTGCGAAATTCCGAGAAGAGGAACACGCGCGCGGTTCGCATTGCCCCCCGCCGCTCAGCGCCTCGCCCGCCCGTCCCGGCCGTCAATTGCTATTTGTGCCTTCGCTCTATCTACAAGCACGGCGCACGAGCAGCGCGTCGTATCAAGAAGGTGAGGAACCCGGCCGGAATGCGTTTGCTCGGTGAAAGAGGCTACGACGGAAGCGCTTTCTTGCTCGATCGAAGCACGCTCTTTTCGATGGTGTCTCAGCTCGCGCTTCTGCTTCAGGACACCGGCTCGATCTTACCTCGATACCGTTGTGAGGGACCTCCGTCGTGCTCCCGAACGTGGAAGATCGACAGCCTGCGCCGCGAGTGAGCCACCTTCTGCTCTTACGGATCGCTCGCCGCACAACACATCGCGGCTTGCCGGACCCGCCAAAGCGCCGGCGAACCCTTCTGTGGCGCTCTCAAAAGTTCGTGGGTATCGCGAGCGAGATTCTTTCCTTTTCCTCCGCGGCATGTCCGGTGCTTTTCCCCCTTGCGCTAATTCAGCTCGACCTTGCTAGCTCCCGAGCGTGTCTCGCAAGGGACGGGTCTCTCTCTTTCGTGCTGCCCACCTGCCTCTTTCGACGTGCCACCTTCTTACCGCAAACTCGGACGTACACATCATGTCCGGCCCTCCCCCTCCTCCTCCTCCGGCACCAGCGTCCCCTGAGCCTCTCAAGGAGCTTCATCCGGGTTACGACCCCGTTCCAGTCACCAAAGCTGTCTACGAGTGTCAGAACACGGTTACGCTCTGTGGGCCGACCGGGCAGATTCAGGTCATGGCCGCCATTGTCCACTTCATGACAGACGGCGAGCCAGTGTGGAGGTGGGAGCGTGATGGCCAGCAACACCAAGTATCGGGTGTGCATGTCCGCAGGCACTTCTCCGGTGAGTGCTTCATTGCTGCATTTTCGGACGCGCAAACTTTGCTGACGAACAACAAGCGACAGGACTTCCCACTCTTGCTGTTCTCAAGAGCGCAGCTGCACAAGACTATCCGAACGCTCCCTTGTCAGACTTGCGCGCGGTCTGGTGGTACCGCTTGAGGCTTACGACCGAGGAAGCGGTGGGCACCGCTGTCCATTTTGTTTCGGAAGGATACCCTTCACTGACTCGTCTTGGTTGCTAGCCTGTCTTGATGACCTTTCCCGGCATTCCGGAACACTTCAGCCACGCCCTGGCGGATTCCCTCTCAAAGGCATCTGCCACATGGCGAAACCACGTCGGAGCGGATGATCCCCTTCACATCATTCGCCTTCCTCGTATGGCGCGCAGCGTAGCCTCGGATGCGAATCTCTATTGGCAGTAAGCTGTAACTTCTCGAATTGTGCGCCTCGTGCTTTCGTGCGCTCACTCCGCTTTCGACAGCGAGCCGTGGATCTCTCACCACGTGCACATCCGTGCAGTATCACAAGCGTATCTTCCCCACATCAAACTCGAGTACGAGTGCGCTTTCGTACGCAAGATCGCGATCCCAGAAATCGGCAAGGCGATCCTCGGAGAGGACGAGGAGGCTCGACATGGCGATCAGCAGGGGGTGGGCCGCTTCCAGATCTTTGGGCAACCCATCAACATCCCCATCTCTGTCGACGGCCTCGAATATCAATTCGTTCACGCCGTTATCCATCTGGCAAAGGCGCTTGATGTCACCGACTGCGGACGCGTTCGCGAATCGCCCTCCACCGACATCCTCTGTATCGAGCTCTTGCGCGTGTGGCTCATCCGCGACCTCGTCGAGACGTACGGAGACTATACGAGGCTGAGCGAGTACAGTCTGTTTGACGTCGATGCCGTGGCGCGAGGCGCCATTTCGAGCGTTGCAGAACGGCAGCGCCTCCGTACGTACCTGACGCGCGAACTGTCGGCTGCGCCGACTCGCGGACATCTGAGCGGTCTCTTCGCTCGCAAGTACTGCGGCGGCGAGATGCCGAGGCTCATGGTCCCCGGGATCAGCGGTGACGACTACCTGCCTCAAGTCATCCGCGAGTGTCTCGAGACGCTCACATGGTTCGTGAGAAAGGTGCGCCGTCCCTTTACCTCTTGGTTCGACAACGAGGCTGACTGCAAAGCTGTGCGGGAAATGCGTCGGCGACAGCTCTCTTCTCTTCCGGCATTTTCCCACTGAAATCGCAACTCACTGCCCTTCCTGGAAACGCCGCTCGACCGCTCTGCCGTGCCCGATCTCTACATCTTCTGCTCCCTTCATGAGCTTTCGAACTCTTCGCATTGAAACCTTTCGCAAAGAGCTGCAACCTCGTCTCGTGCCAGACTCGGAGACTCGTCACCTTCTGTGCCAGACTCGAAAGATGAGAGAGAAGGAGAGCGAGGCATCGCCGTGGTCACTGTCGGCCCACACTCGCCTGGAAACGCCCGCTGAGCTTTATTGTTGGTCGCATTCGGCAGCTTCAGCGCCTTCCGCACCGCAACGACCCTTCTCGTGCAGCTACAGCTCCTCGTGCGGCCGAGGGAAATTGTCGACTGGCGCGTCTCCACCTCCGCGTTCACAACGCCGGTTCTCCACCAACGAGAGTGAGCGCACAGTGATTGACAGACGTCGAGGGTGAGTCACATGCTGAGCGGACGCACGCTGCGTACTGTCCGAAGGCGGTATACGCGCCTCTTTTTGACTTTCGACTGTCCTCGACGCTTCGAGCTGTCATGCGCCCCGGTACGAGGGCTGACCTTTATCGAGCAGGAGCGGGAGCTCCTCACATATCGACAAGTGCCGAAAGCTCAGCCGCGACGATTGGTCCGCGGCGATTACTGCGATGCCACGCTCGCGCTGCTTTGCGATTCGACGGACTATACATACCCGAGCATGTCGGTGACCTGCTCTCTGACGCCTTCTTGGAGCGAAAACCCGGTTCGCGAACTCTCGTGTGAGAGCCAAGCGCTTTGTGCGGAGCGCTTCTGATCGAATGCTCGTCCGTACCTCCAGGCAGCTTGCTACACCGGTCTAACAGACAGCGAACCCTCCAGCGGCTTTGTGCGAGGCCGGAGAACGCACACCGCATTCTCTTCGTGTTCGTCCGCGGCATGTCCGATGCCGCTCGTACGGCCGTGCTGACAGCGCTGACGAGCGCTCAGTCTGGTCGCGCCGTTGCCTTTGTTCTCTAGCGAGGCGCACCCAGCCCAGCTCACTTGCTTTTGCACACTCCCTTGCCCTCATTTGCTCGCTGCTCATATCGTCCTCGCGCGACTGCGGCATGTCCGGATCACCTCAACTTCCGCCGCCGCCCGGATCGCACGCGCTCGGCTTGGCTCTCCACCCAGGAGCTGATCCGGCTCTTGTTCCGGACACAATCTACAACTGCCAAAACAAGGTCACGCTCTGCGGTCCGACCGGCCAGCTGCAAGCGTTCGCAGCCATCAACTTCTTCATTGAACGGAAGCAGGAGTGGCGATGGGAGAGCGACGGACACGAGCACTCCTTGCGCCAAGAGAGGGTGTCTATGCTCTTCGCTGGTACGTTCTCATCACGGCTGTGCGAGGAGGACCGAGCCCGCGGTGCAATCTGACGCGTATATGCAGGCCTGCCCGCTCTCGCTGTTCTCAAAACCGCCGCGGCGCTCGATTTCAACGTCCCTCACCATTCGTCGCTGTGCGAAGCGCTATGGTACCGTCTCGCGCTCGAGACGGAAGAAGTAGTAAGCTCTAATCTGCTTTCGACCGCGGGTGAGGCGCTGATCGTTTTCGAATCGACAGCCCGTCTTGATGACAGTCTTTCCCGCTCCGACCTCCTTCGGCGAGGTGCTCTTGAGCGATATTCGCGAACAGGCCAACGATTGGCGTGGACAAAGCGGTGCGGCGGGACCCGAGCAGATTGTCCGCCTTCCGCGCATGGCAAGACAGTCCCGCCCCGATCATGTCTACTGGCAGTGAGCCGCTCCGCAATGTCTCGACCGACACTCACTGAAAAGGAGCTGACACGTTTCGCTTCACCAGAGCGCCGTGGATCTCACACCACGTGCATATCCGAGCGGTCCCGAACTTGGATGCGGCTGTCACGAGACGACAGCACCTTCGCCTTCGAGTGCAGTGTTGTCCTCCCAGAGGTTGGCAAAGAGGTGCTCGAAGGCCAGCTGACGCCCGAGAACGCCGACCGCACGGTAGGCCGAGTCGCAAAGTTCGGCCATCCTTGCGGCACGCACGTTTCTGCGGACGGGCTCGCCCACCAATTTGTCGACGCCGCGATCCACCTGGGCAAGTTGCTCGAGCTTACGGAGGGCGGACGCCACGGCAAGGAGCAGGCCAAGAATGCCCTCTGTGCAGAAATGTTGCGCATCCTCCTGATCCGCGATCTCGAAGAGACGTACGGGCCGGAGTCAAGCGAATACCGCCTCGATCAGGTCCACTATGCGGCTGCAAACCTCATCCCGAACTCTTTGGTCCGAGAACGCCTTCGCCGGTCCCTGACGAGCCATCTCGACGATGCGTCGACCCGCACCTACCTCGCCGGCAGGTTCACGAGCAAGTACTGCGGCGGCGACCATCCGAGGCTCTTTGTGCCCGGAGTCAAGGAGGAGGCGTACAAGCGCGGCGTGATCAACGAGTGTCGCGAGGCGCTCGAGTGGTTCTCCGGCAAGGTAGGCAGTCCACTAACTCGAGCTATGGGAAGTGCGACGGGCTGACTAGGACGTGGTCATCTCTTTGGACCAGCTTTCCGCCCTCACGACCTCCCCTCACTGACTTTACGACTCGCCGTTCCTCCTTCTATGGCGGCCCTCGGATCGCCTTTCGGGTACCGAGCTCTGGACCTTCTGCGCTCGTCTCGGCGAGCTTTTTCCAATCTCTCTCCGACGTGTTCTCCTTCTTCGATTACTACTTCCTACCTTTGTATTGCTTCCTTTTGCACTTGGAGACCGCAGCGAAGAGCCGCCGAGAGGAGAGCGTCATACTTGTCGACATGCTCGAAAAGTCAAAAGTCCGATTCGCCTGAAGTTGCCGTCCGCTCCACCGTCTCGCTTCTCTCTGCTGCTCGCCACCTCTCGTCACTCGTTCGCGTCTTCCGATACTCGTACCTGCTTCGCTAAGCTCGCCCTCGAACCTGCGAGCCCTACTCACAGCGCCCGCGTCAACCGTTCAATCAACTTTCGCCCTCAAAGATGTCCGCCGTCAACCCGACCAGCGCCTTCCCGCCTACCGACGCTACCGGTAGCTCCAAGGGAGCTCTACAGGGTGGTGCACCGGCGAGTAATGCCGCGAACGTGGCCAAGCGGTGAGTTGGCTTGGTGTCTCGCCTCGTTCTCTCGTGCGCGTCTCGCGTGACGCGTTTGGATCTTGCTTGGCCGTCTGTCTACGCGCAAGGGCTGGACAACCCGCTGCACACGGGCGAGAGAGCTATGATGATAGCGCTCGACGCGCGTCCGAGGCTGGCGGTCCGCTCACTCTGGCGTCGACGCGACATTCAGTCTGCATCCGTCCAGAACGACCGGAAAGAGCTGACCTCGCTCGTCGTTCACGTGCGCACAGACTCCAATCCGAGCTCATGTCACTCATGATGTCCCCGCCGGCACCGGGCATCTCGGCGTTCCCGGAATCCGATAGTGACCTGTACGTCGCTGGATGCTCCCCGACTGATCTGCTGGGATTCGAGAAACCGGCGGCGGACTCTCTCGGACCCGGCTTGAAGGTCGGGATATCGTTCGGACATCCATGCTGAAGTCATCTGCCTCCTCACAGGACGTACTGGGTCGGCCGACTGGCAGGAGCCGAGGTTCGTCGACTGCGACCCTGCCGGCGAATTCGGGACTCGCAACCCAGACCGTCTGCTGCTCGGAGAGACAGGACAACTAATACCTCAACCTTGAAACGCAGGGCACCGTCTATGAGGGGCACACGTACGCGATCTCGCTCCGGTTCCCGCCCGACTACCCGTACAAGGCGCCGACGGTCCGGTTCGAGTCGACTTGCTACCGTGCGTTCCTTAAACCTTGCCGGCTTGATGTCCTCTTCTCAGCTTGAAGTTGCGCGAGAGGGTCGACTTACAGATCGCGTTGACGCCACGCAGACCCGAACGTTGACCTGCACGGCAACATCTGCCTCGGTGAGCTCCCCCTTTTCAGCGGAACGGCTCTCGCCTCATGGTCCTATTCCCCCGCCAGACAAGCGAGCTGATAGTAGCTGTCGAGCTGCGCTCACAGACATCCTCAAGGAGAAGTGGTCGCCGGCGTTGTCGGTCTCGACGATCCTCGTCTCGCTCCAGTCGCTCCTCGGAGGTGCGTCGCGCGTTCTCGTGCAAATCCCCCTTCGCTTCTGAAAACCAAACGGCTATCGGGTGCTGACGCTTGAGGTACACGATGTACAGAGCCGAACAACGCCTCGCCGTTGAACGTCGAGGCGTCCGAGTTGTGGGACAATGTCGAAGCCGTGCGTGCTTTTTTCACTCTGCGTTCCATTCGGACTCTGTGCCTATTTGGCCTGATCTGATCAGCAACGCTTCGCGAGGCACGCAGTACAAGCTCGAGCTCGCCAAGCACTACCGCCCGCTCGAGGACGACGAGTGAAACCACACGAACCGGCCTTCGCCTCTCGCCCAGTCAATTTCGCATTTCTCTCGGCTCAGCACTCTTATTTCTGGCCTTCGGACCACACATGCGCATCTCTTACGATTTCAACTGGAATTGCAGACACTTAATGCTCTTCGAAGGAGGAGTGTCTCAGCGGATGTCATTGTTTGGTGCTGCGGGCGATCGTTTTCGGCGAGGAGGGCGCTGTTCGAAAGGGCGCGCTTCCCGGGGCCTGGCGTCCTCTGAGGAGGCGAGGCAGAGCGAAGAGTGCATGAAGTCTGGGCTGGGAGATGTGCATAGCCGGGCGAGAGGGAGCCAGTGCAGAGTCTTCGCGAACCCCGACTTTGCACCGCCTCGCCGTCGGAAAATGATGAAACTCTTGTTCGACTGACTGATTTAGGCGCAACCTCTGCCTGCTCTTGCCCTGCTCTGCCGCTCCAGCAATAGCTGCAAGCACCTGGACCACCGAACCAATGTCAGCAGCTACCACTGTGCCGTGCCAGTCAGTCCGCGTCTTCTCTCGTCCGCCTGCCTCGCGCGCTCCCCCCTTCTCCATTCGGAATCATGATCGGCCTCCGCGCAGTTCCACGCACAGTCTACAGCCCGCTAGATTGCTGACTGCACTCCTCGAATCTCACTACTGTGGTGCAGATACAAGACTGGCAGGGTGCGCTCTCGCCCTTGAAGGCTCTGCCCGTCCGGACATCGGGCAACTGACTGCTCGCTTCTCCTCCCTGTCGGCTCACCTCTGTCCCGCACTCTCGACATTCTCCCTTCGCCTTCGCCCATTGACCGAAACCGACGCCGACCTCCGCAGACCCTCGGCCAGGGAACCTACGCCGTTGTCAAAGGTTCGCCCTTGTCCAATCTCGCGTACATCTGAAACCGAGGACCGGGCATCGTTACTGACTTTGCTGTCGCTCTTCGCTTGCAAACTGCGTTGTGGCTGACGAACAGAATGCGTCCACATTAAGACGGGTGTGTTCCGGATTGCGAACAAGCGTTGCTGCGACTGAGCGAGGAGTGCTGATTTCAAGCCTTCCTTTGTCGCTGGATGCGTGTTCCGTGTCGTACAGGCAAGTACTACGCATGCAAGGTCAGCTCCCGATCTCCGAACGCAAATGGCCGTCCGCTCCGCGCCGAGGGGACAGCTGTCGAGCGGTGCGTTTTAGGCGGCAGTGAGCGCTGACAATCGCTCGTTCCTGCGCGCAGGTGATCAACAAGCGCCTGATGGCCGGCCGGGAGTACATGGTGCGTCCTGTGCCGCTTCTCTCCTCTTTTCCGTTCTCCCGGGATCAGCGGCGCCAGATCGCCGGATGCAGCCATCCCTGGTGATGAGATGTGAGCGCAGGGTCACCGATGCCTGTCACTCGTATAGATCCGGAACGAGATCACCGTCCTCAAGTCGATCTCGAAAGGTCACAAGAACATCGTCACGCTGTGGGGTGAGTTCGGTCGGGCTGGAAGGGGGCGCGGAATCTTTGGTTCCGGAAAGCTGACGGGAACTCGCCTCTTGGAAAACGGCTCGGCATGCTCGCAGACTACTTTGAGGTCAGTCCAGAGGTCCTGAGCCTCTGCGCTCGTCAATACTCCCCGCGACTGACGAGCTGCGATTGCGATCATGCTGGACCGACAGACCCAAAACAACGGTATGTCTCTACCGTCTCCTCCTCGCCTTGCTCCGGGGCCCGCAAGCTTACCCGATCCACTCGGTGTCGCGCGCAGTCTACCTCGTCACCGATTTGTGCGTGGGCGGCGAACTGTTTGACCGGATCTGCGCAAAGTCGTACTTTCTCGAGGAGGACGCGGCCAAGCTCGTCCGGACCGTCATGAGCGCCGTCGAGTACTTGCACTCGCACGGGATCGTCCACCGAGGTCAGTATCACGACACTTTACAGCCACGGCCTCGTCGGCCGACGCTCGCGCGCTGGCTTGATTTCGCTTAGTGATGGACGTTGGTGGTACTAACTCGACTTGTACATGCGACCACCTTCCTCGCCGCCGTCGCACACGAGACAGACGTCAAGCCCGAAAACATGCTGTACCGGTCCAAGGACGAAGACTCCGACTTGCTCCTCGCCGACTTTGGCTTGTCGAAAGCGATGGACGAGCAACAGTTTTCGCCGCTGACCAACACCTGTGGAACTCCCGGTGCGTCTCACTCGCTCGTGCCACTTCCGAGGCTCGATAGAGGTATTTACTTGCAACGGTGCCAGGTTGGGGGCTGACGATGTAGGAAATTACGGGACGCACAGGATACATGGCGCCCGAGATTTACCAAAAGCTGGGCCACGGAAAGGTAAATTGCACCCTTGCTCTTTTTTCGGTGGCTCGCCTCGATCCTGAGATGCGCGTATTGACACGACGAGAATTCCCACAGCCTGTCGTACGTTTTGCGATACTTACGCCGACTAGCTCTCGGTATCCGTACCTTGACTGATCTCTGCCTGTCACGCTACGCGATGTACAGGACATTTGGGGTGCGTTGTTTGTCTCCGACTGACCGGCGCACAAGAGCTGCGCTAATTTGCGATGGCATTCTCTTTTTCTCGTTCGCGCAGCGATGGGCGTCGTCACCTACTTCCTCCTCTGCGGCTACACTCCATTCGGTACGCATCATGCCGCCCCACAACCGGGCCAGGCTGGTCAAAGAAAGCCTTCAGCTGATGCATGTCATGTCCATACGCGTTCAGACCGCGAGAACCAGGTCGACGAGGTGCAGGCGATCTGCAACGCCGACTATGCGTTTGAGCCGGCAGAGTACTGGACGGGCGTCAGCGACACAGGTCCGTTCCTCACGCTCGCTCTGTGGTGTAGCCTAGCCGCTCGTCACGACGCAGGCTGGGCTTGACTCGTCACGCCGGCGCGGGTAGAACTGACAATCACCTCCGTCCCTGAGCAGCCCGCGACTTTATCAACCGGTGTCTCGTGATCGACCAACGGCAACGCATGACCGCTTCCGAAGCGCTCGCGCACCCTTGGCTCGCTCAACCGGCCTCGAGCGCCGACGCGCAACAGCCCGACTTGCTCCCGGCGCTCCGGAAAAACTTCAACGCGAAACGGACGTGGAAGCGCGCGATCCTGGGCGTTCGGGCGGCGGGAGCGCTCAAGGCTGGTGGCGAGGCGAGGAGGGCGACGATGTTGTCCGAGATGGACCTCGGGCAGGAGCAGCAGGAGAAGATGCGGGAGCAGGCGCATTTGGCCAAACGCGACGCCGAGGAGGAGTCGGTGAGTCGACTCTGTTCGGAGCTAGGGCCGGCAGCCTTGTTCCCAAGACGAGTGGACTCTGAGCTTCTGTCGGACCTCGACTCACATCCGTCTCCTTGCCCTGCCTGCAGAGCCGACTCGACAGCGCGCTCGTCTATTCCTACAATTAAGCGGTCGCAACCCATGTCCGCCTCGCTGCCATTCAGTCTCTTCCGTGCAGCAGACTATTGTAATTCAAGATACCGTACAGACACTGAATGAATGACCCTGTGGTCAGGTCTCTCTCTTCAGGGCTCGCTCCGAATTCGCCGGTGCTCGGCGTCAGAATCTTCCGCATCGACTCCTCTGCTGAGCCTGGTGAGGTCGACGTTTGATTGACTCGCTATACCCGAGGCCTGTGTACAGTATCTTGAAGGAGGATGCCCATAGAGACCCGCATCGAGCATTGCGGGGATACGAGCGAGCGGTGGCGAGCGGTCCGTCGGCGGCGCTCGCTCGTGCTGCGGCCCGAGTGGGGAAGCGACTTTAGCGTTCGACCCTTTTCCCCGCCTCTGCCTGCCTCTTGGCTTCTCACAGCTTTGCGCAACCACTCCCACGAGCTTTCCAGTGACGACGATGTCGAACGCTAGCCAGAAGACGATGCGCGCCGCCATGTTTCACGGCGCAAAGGATATTCGGATCGAGGAGCAACAGGTGCCGACGCCGAAAGACGGTCAGGTTCTCGTCAAGGTCGCCTGGTGAGTTGTTGCGAAAGCGCTCAATGGAATCCAAGCTGACTGTCGAAAGTGCAGGTGCGGTATCTGCGGAACTGGTGCGCTCGCTCGAGGAGAGAACTTGAAGCTTCCCCACATCGAAACGAAGCTGACCGATCTCCGCGTTGCTGCTGTTAGACCTGCACGAGTACCAAGGCGAGCGGCTTCTCCCTTGAGCGCCCTCTCAACGGAACACTGACGCAGATCCCTCTTACAGACGGTCCGATCCTGTGCCCCGACAAGCCTCATCCGATCACGGGCTGTTCTCTGCCAGTTTGCCTGGGGCACGGTGGGCTACACCTTGCCTTCCTCAATCTACAGCTGAGCTGATGAAAAGGGGCGCAGAATTCTCCGGCATCGTCGCGCAAGTCGGACCGAACGTCAAAGGCGACTGGAAAGAAGGCGACCGCGTTGTGATGTACGTCGCCGGTCGTTTTCTCTCCGCGCGCCGTACCCGTCCTGTCCAAGTCTGACGCGGTCTCCTCTCTTCAGTGAAGCGGTGATCAGCTGTGGCGAATGCTACGCCTGCAAGAGAGGCTGCAACAATGGTGAGCAACGCTGTGACCCTCCTCGTCTGCTAAGCCTTGTACAAGTCTTGTTCGCGTAGCACGTGGCGAGCTGCTCACATCCCTCTACCTGTGCAGCCTGCGCGAAGCTCGGGTTCGTTGGCTTGAGCGGCCTCGGAGGTGGTCTTGCCGAGTACTTTGCGAGTCCCGAGCAGTACTTGCACCGTTTGCCGGACAACGTCAGCTTGAAATCGGGTAAGTCGCGCTCTTCTTCCTCTTGTGGCATATGAAGCTGATTCGTTTACGTTGTCAGGCGCCATGTGCGAGCCGCTTGCGGTCGCGATCCATGCCGTTCGGCGAGCCGGCTTCCAAAAGGGCATGACCGCGCTCGTGCTTGGAGCTGGACCGATTGGCATCTTCATCACGAAAGTTCTGATCGCTCAAGGAGCTTCGTGAGTCGCTCTACCGGAATCTCAAACTCCAGCGTCCAGAAGCCAACTTGCGGTTCCACCCCGCAGCATGGTCATTTGCTCCGAACCTTCCTCGACCCGCCGCGACAAAGCTCGTCTCGCCGGCGCTCACCACATGTTCTCACCACTCGAGTCAGACATCGTCGCCGAAGTTCGCAAACTGACTGGCTCCGACCTCGGCGTCGACATTGCTTTCGAAGCGGCCGCGAACGAGCACGCGTTGGTTGCCGCAATCAAGTCGGTCAAGACGCGCGGGACCGTCTTGAACGTTTCGGTGTGGAGTCGCGAGCCAAAGATTCCGATGAATGAGCTCGTGTTCAGCGAGAAGGCGATCCTCGGCGCTTCGTGCTGTGAGTTGGCCGGCCGCCCGCTTTCCTCGCTCTTCCGTTTGCTCGCGCAGTCCTGAGCGATTGGGCTGAACCTGAAGCTAAGTGCTGATCTGACGACATCGGATGCTCCGCCTGCAGATCGAGACGACCACCCGGCGGTCATGGACGCGCTGTCGAGCGGCTCGATCAAGCTCGAAGGTGAGCGTCGCGCGCAGTCCTCTCTTCGCCACGTACCTTCTGAGCGAACCAGTCGTGCGCAGACTTCATCACTGCGACTATCCCGCTCGACAAGCTCGTCGATGGCGGGTTCCGCGAGCTCCTCGAGAACAACGAACAGCGTGAGTGGCGGGCGCTATTCCTACGTGCTTTCGGCGAGCTAGTCCTGATTGCACTTTCACCGGTTGTCCGGCCGGCCCGCTCACAGACGTCAAGATCCTCGTCTCGCCGAGCGGCGAGCTGAATCAGCCATTCTGAGCCCGTAGCGAGACTGGAAGAAAGGACAATTTTGCGGGATTGGAGAATGATCGCTCAACGACGTCTACGAAGCTAGAGCCGGTGCAGGAAGTTATGCGCAGACCGGGCTTGACGACGGTCGACCGGCGAGTATGGATCGAAGGTATGCCCGAGCGCGCGTATGCTGCCGCCGTGGTGTCGGAAATGATGGGCGCCTCTGTCGGAGGTAGTATGCCCCGAGCCGTCCGGACCTTGGTAGAACACTTGCTGCGTCGGGTCGTCAAGGCTGAAGACGCCTGTATCCGACGTTAATTGGCGTCAGCGCATTCTCGCCACCTAACCCAAAGAGGCGAGAATGACCTTGTCCAGGGATAGCGTTGCGCTACGTAGGAAGGAGGGTCTAGTCAGTCGAGTCGTGTTTTCCGGACAGAAAGTCACACAGAGCGTACCTCGTCAGTCCGGATGATGTTGTCGTCGTCCGGGTCCTGCGCGAGCGCGTCAATGGCCTCGTGCAGCACCGGGTACGCGTTGTTCTGCACAGGAAGCACTCCGTCAGCCGCAAAACAAGCTGTGAGCATTTTTCGGAGCTGTACGAGTTGCTGTCCGTGGACTTGTAGAGAAGATTCCGAAACGTTCGTGGCAAGCTCGCCGAGCGTCTGACTGATGACGGTCCGGATCGGACCAAGATGGCCCGAAGTCGGCCAGCTCAGCCCGTGGGCCCGCCAGCTGCCCAGCAGCTTGGTGCAAAACTTGTGCAGAGGAAGCGAGTAGAAGTCATCAAACGCCACGATGACCGGCGTGAAGAGGACTTCGATCCCGTTGGTGGCGCGGGTCAAGTTCTCGAGCAAGAAGATATCGCCTGGAGATGTACCCGTCGTACGTGCTAGAGTCAGTTGTCAAAAGCGCAAACGCGCTCGATCATCTTGGTTGTATGGCGTACCGTTCGGGATTGGGGTCGGGTGAGGCTTAGGACGATCACGTCGCGCGTTGGCTGCATTGTAAGCAGCCTCACAAAGCAGCGTGACGAGCTGCTTCTTGTGCTGCGCCTGCAACTCTTTCAAGTCAGCCAACTCCTCCAAGCGCTCCGGTGCAGAGAGCTATCTCTACCAGAATGGCATCCAGCCGCTCGATCCGCGTTTTGGCGTCTTTGCCCGACGGTACCGGCCTCGGATTCGCATCCTTAATCTCCTTGCAGATGTCGGCCAAAGCCTCCAACACATCTGAATGCCCTGCCAAGCGAAAGGTATGCCCGTACCGATCCCGCGCAAGAGTCAACGCGAAGTCGACTGCGCCCCGAAACTTTGCCAAGCCTGGCTGCATCTTGAAACCGTAGGCCGCATTGATCGCGCCGAGCGCTTGTTCAAGTGCCGGCCGCGTATAGGCGCTTGACATTGTCGTGCGCCGGCGTTCCGCGAGATATGTCGCGAATACGAGGCGAGTGTGGCGCTGAGAGAAGCGTTGGAAGGGAAATGGATAAGAGGATCCCTCTGGAAGCCTTCCGGCGTATTCAGGCTGCAGTAACGTCGAGTCCACGACGAGAATAGCTGCGTCGGTGAGTACGGACGAGGGAAGCGAACCCGACGGTGCGCAAGCAAGTTTTGCGTGCGGTGCGTGAACTCATGCGCAACAGATCCGCGGACGATCCGAGCGATACGCCCGCGCGACGCGATGATGGACACAGATGGCACGGCGCGGACTGGCGCGAGCTGTTCGCGCGCGTGCGCACAGCGGAAGGTCATGCCCACGGACTCTCCGAACCGCCACTGGATCAATTTTTCGAGGTTGACGAGCCAAACAGCCGGCCGATCAAGCGCGGCCGCTCTGCACATCTGCTGCAGGCGTAACTAAACGCGGCACAAGACCTCACTGGTGATGCTTGTTCGTCTCCAGGCTGCCGGTGTCGGCGATCGAGTCGGGAGAAGGGTGCAGAGTGGGTCTGTAGTGGCAGCTTCGAGCTCCTGTCCGACCATCCCATACATACAACAATAGCGTCGGCAGTCAGAGTAAGGTGGAAGAGTGTCGGATGGTGGTGAGATGTGGGAGGCAGGAGAGAAAGAAGATTCTTTCCTCGATAATCGCACTTTTGCCTAACCTGTGGCGTCCTTTCCCATGCCCTCCGCAGACACACTGCTTAAGCCGCATCGAGCGCCCTGAACAGCACAGACATCCGCAGCAGTTGCAAACACGCAGAAAGAGGGAGTTTTCGTTTTCGCAGTTGACGGCGCTCGACGCAGGTCTAGCTCGGAGGTCCACTTGGACTTCAGGACGATCAGACTCGTAACACCATACACCGAGCTCACTCTGATGATCGCGCATGCGGGAAGAACCGGTCACGAGGGCGGCCGAGAGTATGAACAGCCGGCTCGGGCGCTGTCGGGCGGTCAAAGGGGTTGTTGTGGTCTCCCCGTCCAGAGAGGCGGTTCATCTCCAGCGAGAGGGTCATGAAAGCCGCAGCCTGTCGGGAGAAAAGCACTTCAATATGGAAGGCAGAGCCGCAATCCTCGCCCCGACTTTTGTCGCGCGCACGTACCAAAGTATCCTGCGGGCGCAAAGCCTGCCAATTCTGGGCATCCGTATGCGGGTGCCCGATGTCGCGCGCGACTCGCACAAGAACCGCCTGTATGCCTTGGCAGTGCGCGTTCGACGGATCCCAGCTCAGGCCGTACCCATCCCATCGATACAGGACTTGCTGGCAAAAGTCCTCGCAAACCTTCTCCTCCTGCGGCTCCTGGTACTCGGAGTACACGTGGTGGAGGAGTCGTGCGATAGGCCGCGGGTCGATTGCGAGGTAATCGAGCGACCAGGTGTAGTCTGACTTCGGAAGGCTCAGCGAGAAGATTCCACAAACAAGCTGAGGCTTGGCCTCGAGGCCCGCGAACTCTCACCTAGAACCACGACTCCCCTGGCATACTGACTGTTCATCATCGACTCGCGAGTCGCCGCATAGATCATCTCGATGAGGGGCGCCGTGTTGGCGTCCTGCTGGCACGTCGGACAATCAGTGATCGGTTCCCTGCTCGAGCGGCGGCATTTGCTTGCACGAGTTGTACCTGTACGTACTAGCACTGCATCTAAATTGGGGAGGGCCTTGTTCCGCTGCGCTGTGGTACATTTGGCCGGCAAGACTGTCGTGATGTCCGCCAATTGACGCTTGACCTCCTCGAGCCGATCCAGCACAGCTCGATGCGCAGGTCTTTCGTCGGGGTTCCAAGACATCGCCCGCAAGAAACCAAAGCGCTTGAGGGCGGCGCCTGCTGCTTCTTCCATCTGGCCGATGAAATGTTGGATCTCGTTCGTGCGGAACTTGTACGCGTGTACGAGGCTCCAGCCGAGCGCCTCTGCGAAAAGTGAGCGGTTGCGCACCGCGGACATCGGTGCGTGGGCGCAGCAGTTTTCGACGCAAGAGCGGCTGGGAATGCAGAAGAGAGATGAGCGCTATTGCTCGGAGGGTGCGGACGCGGATCTCTGAACGAGATCCCTCCGCGGACATCCCGACAGCTCGCTGCGCCATACGTGTGCGCGGCCAAATCAAGCAACGGAGCTCGAGAGTAGTCGCACAATCAAACTAAGGGCGCAGACGCCAGCGACGAGCGACTCGAGAGCGATAGCATGCGCAACGAGCGGCAAATCCGAGCGTCCACCGACACGAGAGCTGGCCATGATAGCCTCTCTTTTTCATCCAGCGAGAAAAACAGCCGAGTGATCCAGCTTGAGCAAGCTGCGAGCCGTCATAGAGTGCGGGAGCGAGGAGAGAGACGATGGTTGAGAGAAAATTTCCTCGTCTCGGGTCGCGAAGGGCGAAAGCTCGTGCTGCACCGCCTCGTTCAACCTCTCAATCTCGCTATACAGCATGTAAGCGGGCCCAGTGGCTAGCTCGGAGCATGCGCGCTGACTCGTTGACGTACTTGCAGGCCAGCGGCGGAGGCACCGAACCGACAATCGCGAGTCCTGACCTTCTCGGGTCACGCCCGACTCCGACACCGGCTCGTCCTCTCGCTCCTGTCGAGGAAACCGATCCGAATCGACCGGATCCGTCCAGACGATGACGAGCCCGGATTGCGACCTTACGAAGTGTCGTACCTCCGCTTGGTCGAAAAGTTGTCGCAAGGGTCGAGGTTGGAGATCTCGTACACGGGAACGTCGCTCCTGTTCCACCCGGGCACCATCCAGAACGGCCACGTGACGCACCAGTGTCCGAACGAGCGCGGCGTCGGGTGGTACTTGGAACCGTTGTTGGCGATCGCACCGTTCGGGAAGAAGGACCTCGTCTTGACGTTGCGAGGCGTCACGACGAACGGACTCGACGCGAGTGTCGACACGGTCAGAACGAGCGGGCTGCCGCATTTGGCCATGTTCCTCGACCGGGACGGCGTTGAACTGAGGGTGCGTCGACTCTCTGTCGTTTCAGCACGGGAGATTCGGGTCGAATGCGAGCTGATTGCCCTTTTGAGTGATCGCACAGATCACGAAGCGAGGGCACCCTCCAGCCGGCGGCGGCGAGATCACCTTCACCTGCCCTTCTGTCCGCGCGATCAAGTCCGGGTTCGATTTCACCAACACGGGCCGAATCTCGAAAATCCGCGGCATCGCGTGCGTTCTCCTTTCTTTCGAAAATGCTAGTCGCAATGTTCCCCGGACGGTCCTGACATACCTTACTTGTCTTGGGGGCCACAACAGGCACTCGGTGCGAGTGTCGCCGCAGTTGGCGAACCGGCTGGTGGCGGCGGCGAGGTCCGTCTTGAACCGATACATTCCCGACATCTACATCTACTCGGACGTCTACCGCGGCGAGGACAGCGGAAAGTGAGTTGCTTGTCGTGTACTTGGTGGGCCGAGCGAGACAGAGCCGAGCGGGCTGACTGAACGTGCGCGCTCGCTCGCACAGATCACCGGGATATGCGATCACCCTCGTCGCTTCTTCTACATCTCACGTCATTCACTCTGCCGAGACGACTTCATGTCCGCCCTCTACCTTTTCCACGTCAGCGTCCGCAACAGCAGGAGGACCCGCAGCGGACGCATCAAATCCAGACGCCGCCGCCGCCTCTTCTGCGCCGGCGCGATTCACGCCTCCCGTCCCTGAAGACCTCGGCTTGCTCGCTGCGCGGATGTTGCTCGAGGAGATCAAGCGCGGCGGGTGCGTCGACCGAGGTTGGGAGTGGCTCGTCAGTACAATGCTGGTGCTCGGAGCCGAGGACGTCGGGAGGGTCAAAGTGGCGGGACCGTTCGACGCGAGCTTGTGCGTCTTGTTTGCTGCTCTTTCCTCCGTCAACCCGTCCTTCGTGCTGACGCTTCTCTGTACATGCCAGTATTGAGCACCTGCGGGACCTGAAGGCCTTTTTTGGGACGACGTTCAAGATCAAAGAAGCGTCGGCAGCGGTCGTCTTGCCTGCCGCTCCTTCGGCCGACCCGGCGTCCCAGGAAGCGGCGTTCGACGAGGCGATGGAACTCGCCAACAGGGTGACGAAGCAGGACGACAAGGAAGAGTTTGTCCTGAGTTGCGTCGGGACCGGGTTCATCAACACGGCCAAGCGGGCCGGTTAGGACCCCCTGCCACAGACGTGTCGCGTTCTCTCCCCTTTGCCCGGTCTTGTCGCCCTTGCAGGTTCTCTGTTCCACGTGTTTTTGTTGTAATCATACCTCGCATAAGCCCTCGTCATGACATGAGCGACCGCTCAGGCAGTATCGATGGGGGGTAAATGAGCGAATAGAAACGAAGTGTATTCGAAAAGTGGGGGCGTTTCGGTTTGGGTGAGACTCGTGTCGGTCGCCGACGTCGTCCAACGTCCAACTCGAACGCGAGCGCCGTTTGAGCCCGCGCACACGCTCGGCTGTCACCCAGGACTCGGATCGACTGCACGTCTCGCCTCGCCGGTCTCTTCACGTGCTCGGAGGAGGAGCAACAGGACTCGTGTCGTCAGGGGGCTTTTAGCCGATTCTCGCTCTCGCCGCGCCCACTCTGAACACCTGCAAGAGCGCTCGTCGCACCGAGTAAGTTGTCCCTCTGGCAGTACTGTGACCCGATCGGTGAAACCACGAGGCGAGAGCGCGCTGGTCGCGAGATCAGTGCAGCCCCCTCCTCCTCCTCTTCCTTCGGTTCTCGCTCTCTTGCGCGGCGCTCCTCTCGCCTTCTAGGCCCGTGAGCATAAGCTATTTGAACTGACTCATGCACTCATCTGGCGAACAGCCCCAGCATGCTCCCTTGGAACCCACCGTCGGCCTTCTCGCTCGCGGGCGGGAACAACAACGCCGGCAACTCGACTCAACGCGAAGGAGGAGGAGGAGGCGGCTTCTCGCCTTATGCCGACGGGCAAATGACGCAACAGCAACATCAGCAACAGACGCAGCAACTTCATCAGCAACAGCAGCAACAACAACAACAACAGGGAGGAGGTCAACAACAAGCGGGTCCGCAGAACGGCGGCGGTGCCGGTGGTCCTCCTGCCAACCAGAACCAAGCCTACCCTCCGATGACCCTCGCGTCGACGCTCCACTTCCTTCAGTCCGAACACCGTCGGTACGCGCGCGACCGGAACGAATGGGAGATTGAACGCGCCGAGATGCGCGCCCGGATCGCCCTCCTCGAAGGCGAGAAACGCGGCAACGAGGGCGCCCTCAAGAGTCTCGCGAGGAGGTGCAAGATGCTCGAAATGGCGTTGAGGGGCGAGAGGAGCAAGTTCCTCACTTCGTCGATCGCGCCCGGGGTCGGGACGGGAGGACTCGGGACCGGTCACGCCGCCGCGTCTTCGGCGGCGGTCAGCGTCGGCGGCGGCGCGTCCCCTGCCATGTCGGGCACCGCCTCTCCCGTCCCGGGCGGCGCCCTTTCGCTCGCTTCGGCTCTCGGGACCGCAGGCGCCAGCATCCCGCCCAACAAACTCGTCGCACTTCAGACCCTGACGGCTTCGCCCGTCTCGACGCCGGGCGAAGCGCCGAAATCGATCCCGATGGCGACGTCGACCAGTTCGCCCGGTCAAGCAGCGGGACACCAGAACCCTCCGACCTCGGTCTCAGCGAGCGGAACCGGCCGTTCCGACTCGGTCTCTTCAGGACCGGGTCCTACCACGGCCGCTGCGAACGGCTTCCAGTCAGGAACGTGGGCTTCCACTGCGCCCTCCGCCTCTGGCCACTCTGCCGCCCACGCGGCAGGAGGCTTGCGCGATCCTCGCGGCAAAGCCCGGTCGCGTGATTACCTCAAGCAATGCCTGCAAGAGATCACGTACCTCACGTCGTCGGCGACGTTGAACCCGCTCGCGGCGCATTCGTATGCCGCCCCGGGGGTCCCGAGACCGAGGAAGGTGTTGCCGGACCAGGTTCCGGCGACGAGTGCGCCGGGAGTTTTGAACCTCGGAGGAGGTGCAGCTGCCACGACCAGTGTAGCTGCTGCATCGGTTGCGGTGGCGGCGCCGGCTTCGTCGGCTGCTACGACGACGACGGAGGCGACCGAGGCGACGCCCTCGAGTGGGTCCTCCCATCCGGGCGCCGAATTCGAACCTGTCGCAGCTAGTTCGATCGCGACCGCCACTCCCGTCGGGTTCCCTCCCGTTTCCACCTCTGCCGCCTCCTCTTCCACCGGACCGGACGTGTTCGACTCTGCTCCGACACCGACGCCGGTGTCGAACGGACTTTTGTCGAGCCCAGGCTCGAGCGAAGTCAAACCGGTCGAAGAAGGCGAACCAGAGTCGGAGGAGCAGAGTTCTTTCGTGTCTACCGCCACCGAGGCCGCCGATGAAGACGACGACGAGGTGCAAGCCAACGATTCGGGCGCGTCCGATCCGCCTTCGGCCTTCGTGCCGTTGAAAAGGCAGGTTTCGCAACCGAGTGGGACCAGCCGAGGCTCGAACCGCTCGAAAAAGTCGGTGGCGACGGATTCGACGAAGGCGAACGACGCGGACGACGCGGAGGACCTCGACAAGGCGATCGCCGAGCTCTCGCTGCCGAGTGAGCGGGATGCGCAGAGCCAGCCGGAGGTCAAGCCTGCCGAAACGGTCGAGGCGGTTGCTGCGAGTGCGATCGAGCAGGAGGGCTCGGCGACGAAAGACGCGCCTGATGCGCCGGAAGAGGTCGAGGCGAGTGACGCGAAGGAGGAGGTCCCGAGCGTCGCACCTGAAGTGAGCGAGGCTCAGGAGGACAAGGCTGCAGATTCCGCCGAGACGGTTGCGCCGAAGAAGGAGGAGAACGGCATCAAGGTACACGCTGTTCTCGAAGTCCCAACCGAAAGCGGTGGAAAGCTGACGCGATCCTCATGCTTTGCATTCGACTGCCTTCTCTCGCTTCCACCCCGGACGTGCACCATTGCTTCAGCCTTCTAGTCCGTCAAAATCGAGCGCGGCCAAGGGGACGAAGCAGTCAGCGACCTCGGGACCATCTCCCGTGGACGAGGACGCCGAGCAGGAGTTGCCAGCCTCTTTGGCGGACTCGAAGACGGCGGCAACGCAGGACAAGGCATAGGCGGAAGAGAAGGTCAGTCGGGCATGAGCTCTCCGAGCTCTCTCCCGACGCGGGCGGAGGAGTTGTCGGTCGACTCGGCGGCGAACGGAAACGAGGAGATTTCGACGGCGCTGTTTCGACCGGATGAAGGGTGGAAGGAGAAGTTGGCGGCGGCGGGGAGAAGGGCGTACCCGCGTGCTGTGGTAGGAGGCGATGCGGAGCTCGAAGCGCTCGCGTGGGATCTCGACGATGACGAGGCGTGGCCAAAGGACCCTCAAAAGGCCACGGACCCTGCTACCCGAGGGACTGCAGGGGACTCGCCGCGGTTCAAGCCCGGTCGAGTGCTGAGGAGTCACCTCGACGCCGTCCGCGTCGTCAAGGTTATCGCGGCGCCAGCTGCCGCAGAAGGAGACCACGCGGTCGAAGCGGTCAGCGGGAGTGACGATTGCACCGTCAAAATCTGGCACGACCTGATCGGCGAGAACAAGTACGCCGCGGCTCTCCTCTATCGCTACATCGGGTCTCGTGCGCTGATAATTGGTGACCTCTACAGACGCCGTGGCGAGCTTGAACCTGTCGCGACTTATCGTGGCCACGCAGGTCCGATCACGGCTCTCGGCGTGACCGAATCGGATGCTACGGGATCGAAGGTGATCGTCTCCGGTTCGCTCGATTCGACGGTGTGCATCTGGCGCTATCCCACTGCGGAGCGGTCGACATACGACCCGGTCGACGAGTTGGTCCTGCTCGGCACGATCGAAACGCACGGCGACGCCGTCTGGGGCATCGAACCGTTGCGGAACGACCGCTTCGCCTGCATCACCGCCGACGGCTCAGTACAGATCTGGGAGTGGCCGACGTGTACGCTTGTCCGATCTTGGCAGTACCGGGCGTCGAACCCGAACTTGCGGGGTTCGGTCTCGAAGAAGCCGCCGTCGGTGCAGATTCCGACCGCGATGGCTCTGTTCGATGCTCAAGATGGTACCGAGCAACTCGTCGTCGCTTTTCAGAACGGCGACATCAATCTCTATGATCCTAAAGTCTCCGAGCGGGAGCTCAGGACGCTCGTCTCGTGCGAGTCAGCCGGTGCGTTCAGTCCTCGGGCCTCGGGTATGAACGCGCGACATGCTCACGTAGCTGAGTCACTCCACAGATGGCACGCCTGAACGTCAGATCAACTCGCTCGCCGTCGATCTCGCCAACTTGCGCTTGCTCGTGGGCAGCGAGGACCGCTCGATCAGCGTCTTCTCGCTAACAGACGGTGAGGCAATTTGCTTGAACGGAGGATTGCAGCGACTAGAGCGCTGACTTGTCTACATGGTGTTGAGCAGGCTCGCGCTTGTGCTCCTTCACTGCCCATCTCGACGGGGTCACCTCGCTCGCGTCGCTTTCGTCTGACATTCTCGTTTCCGCATCTCACGACACCTCGATCCGCATCTGGTCGCTCACGGATGGGGGCATCTCTGAGGCCACCGATGCGGCTTCTGCGAGGTGCATTCAGGACCTGCAAGCACACCAGACTAAGGGCGCCGAAGGTGTTCTCGTCGTCGCCATGTCTGCGGGACATTTGCAGCCCGTACTCGTCTCGGCCGGCGCCGACGGTACCCTTCGCGTCTGGTGCAGCGAGTGACCTCCTCATCCCTACTTTCCGCCGTTTCCGACCTGACTTCACTTCGATCCGCTGGGCGGACCCGCATTCCCTTTCGCATTCATCGTTCGCAAACTGCCTTTTCTCCTTTCCCTCTGAGCCGTACTTGCATAGTCATTTGCATAGAACCTGAACCCCTTTTGACTGCTCTGCGCTTTCGAGCGCACCGTTGCTGCCTGCGAAGGCTGGCCCTGGCCGCCCTCTGAACACCTTGTTGCGTCGCCCTTGTGGCGACGTCAGCGCTGCTGCGGCTCGTACACCGACTTGAGCCGGCGGGGTCGATGCAACTCTTGGCGAACCCGGTGCCCCGACACTCCCTCCAAGACGGCGGCAAGTTGGCTCTTTTCATCCTCCTGCCCGTCAAAGAGGTGTCAGTGCTGGTCGAGTCCGAACAGTCAACTCTTTACCTACGAAAGCGACTGCGATACGCGCCCACCTTTGGACGGGATCGGGGCTGTACGAGTATGAGCTCGCGGAGGAGACCGACAAACGTTCCAGCAGGTTTTGCAGCATGTTGACCAGCGCGTTTTGAGTCCGCTGACGGCGAACCATTGCGGAATCGTGAAGCTTGACGGATCATTGTGCTGGAGGGACTTGAAGAGGTACTCCTGGAAACCGTTCCACGAATCGGCGACGCCCTCGCGAGTGCACCAGCTGCCGAGCTCGTCCAAAGTTCGGGTCAGAGACGCGTGCGGGTCGGCAATCTCTGAAGCTCTGTAAGCCCGGAAGAGTAAGCTGAATCGTGACATTCGAGCGAGTCGAGCGCAAGCCGTACTGCATGAACACCACGGCAGTAGGAACGGACGGAATCGCCACAGCTCGACACTCCAGGCCCGCAGCCTCAAAGCACTGGTAAGTAACGTATCCGGCTTGAGTGATTCGCTTTGCACGATCAGCAAGGCAGAAAACGTGCGAAGCACTGTCTTTTCGGCTTAGTTCGACGTTAGACTGACGCGACGTCGACGATGCACGATGCCACGCGCAGTCGGACTTGCCGCGGGGCGACGCGAGCTCGAGCGCACGAGCAGCTATTCGCTATGTACATGGCGCCTTTCGCTCTCGTGCGTGTATAGCACCGATCGTGAGTTTGAGATACAGAGCTCTTGCCAACTCGCGAGAGCCTTACAAAATTTCACTCTTGTCTACTCCTGCGACTGGTCTCAGGGCGCTCCGGTCGTGTTCTCGCGTCAGCGGCTAGATCCGAGCTTGCGGCATGTATTCCCACTTCGACGATGAACGGCGGGCAGTTTGGCGAGCGAGACTGCGCTCGTGAGTTGCTTCGGGAGTTGGATGACCCCAAGGCTCCATAATCGGCGGCGGGCGGCGGCGGAATAAAGTCTGAGAGCTCGTACTACCGTTACACAATGGTCAGAGAGATTTCATGAAAGCGTACAGGGAGAATGAGCATACCGAATGCGCGTGAGAAGCTTGACCTTCGCCACAAGCTTTCTCGAAGCCGCGATAAACCATACAGATTTCCTTCATCTTGGCGACGTGCGCATGCTGCACCATCAGTGCTCCATGATCAGTGAGGCTGATCCGCCAGAACTGCGGGGGGAGGCTGGAATAGCCTGGACTCACGAGGATCTCTGCGACGTCGTTGATCAATTCAGGATCGCCTCGCCAGGTCAGGCCAGATTGAGCGCGCGGCTCTTTCAATCGTTCCCTCGACGTGTTGAGCTCGCGGGAGATACCCTCCAATTCGGACTTGAGCGCAATGAGCGGGCTTGTGGAGGTCTTCGTCGCGAGACTGTGGCTGGAGTCCTTGGGATCGGCCAACTCGTCGACGAGAAAACGCTCGAAATGACGCCACGGGATCATGGCGCCCTTCGACGAGCACCAGTTCGCAAGCCTGGTCAGGACGTCGAGGATGTCGACGTTGTAGCGAAAGAGGTGCTCAAGGCTGCATTGGCTATAGTCAGTTTTGCCGCTCCGTAGCGGTCGGCTGAAGACTGACCGTTCATTCGGATTCATTGTCTAGTCGAGAGTGCGGGAGGATCAACGGGTCTGGTAAAGAAGAAGTGCAAGAGTCCCTGGTATCGCAAAGCCAGACAATTCGCTCGTCGGCAATAGGGCCTTGCGGAGCGAGCGGACCGTCCGCGGATTACGTTTATTGTGCCCACCGACGTGGAGATACAGCGCTCGTCGTCTCGGCAGTAGACATCTCAGAGTGTTCTGCATCGCTTCGCCACAGCGTTCTCGCTCTCCGACAAGATCGTGCGTGTCTCGATGCCCGACAAGCGTCAGCGATGTGGCCAACACCCGCAGCGTGCCCTCCGCAAGACCACTCGTCTCAGTACTCTGAGCACTGGACTGGATGAGAGGTGGGCTGGAGAGAGCTGGCTCGATGGAACCGAGAAAAAAAGAACGCCCGACCGAGACGAGCTGAGCTCGGAGCCTCGTGCTAGCCGCACAGCACAGTCGTTCCTGTAGCCGTCGTTGATGCTATGCGCAAAAGGAACAAGCCGTGTCGACCTTCGCGAGCCCGTACAAAGCGGTTTGAGCCCTCACTTCGTCATCGGGGTCCAAAGCCGGAGAGACGCGTCGCGGCGACGCCCGGCGCAGCGGGCACCTTCGCAAGCCGAAGCACAAGATGAATACAGAGCAATCAAAAGTCCCTCCGTCGTGTCCTCGCGAAGCAGGCCGGGTTGGTGCGGTCATCGGCAACGAGACCTCGCTCGAATCGTCAGCTCTTTCCTCAGCCGACTTGTCCATTCGCTCACATCCGCCGCTGCGAGATATACCTCCTGCGACTACCTTGCTGCAAGCGGAGGGGACTCTTGCTCTCCTCCTCTCGGTCGCTCCTCCCCCGCTTTGACTGCAGAATAAGGCAAGGCCTCCCGGGGGTGCTCGTCCTGCCTTATTCTGCACAGCGACCCTGCCGCTGATGCCTTATTCTGAAGGCCTGGCATCATTCCGTCTGCGCGCGCTCCCGAGGGACGCGGTCGCACCTGCTCCAGACGGCTCTTGCTTCACTCCCGCTCACTTTAGCTCCCCTTGCTGGCCATCGACTTGACACGCCTGACTCCATACTGCGAGAATGTCTCCGCCGACGCTATCAAAACGCGGAACCGCACAGATGACTGCAACTGCGGCGAGCCCGCTGTATGCCGCCATGTTCAGAACAGTCGAGAACCTGGTCCGTCCTTTTACCAGTCGTTCCCTCGCTAGATCCGGTGCCGACTACTGCATGTGCTGCAGTGGAGCGTCGACAATCCCGACGGCATCGTCAACGCTGGACTGGCGGAGAATGTATGGGCGACCTCGCGATTCCACCGCGACATGCGGCGAGCACTGGGCTGACCTTGAACGCCACGCAATCACCGCAGAGTCTCATGCACGACTGGCTCGTGAAGTTCTGGCAGCAGGAGGGCGCCCTAGCAATCGACCACACCGACCTGACGTACGCAACAAGTATCCTCGGCTCGAAGCGCATCTTCAAGTCCCTCGCGCGGTTCTTCTCCTCGTACTTCGACCCGCTGGTCCCTGTCGAGCCGACCCACATCGCCACTTCTAACGGACTTAGTCCGATGATTGAGCACATTGCGGCGGCGATCTCGGACCCTGAGGACGCGTGGCTGATTCCGGCGTGCGTTCTCCGACCGTCCTCTTGTCTCCGAGGATACAGCCTTGACCAGTTTTTCCCATAGGCCATACTACAACGGTTTCGCGCGAGACCTCAACACAACTAGTCAGGTGCGCATTGCGAGCATCGACATCCCCGTCGCGCAATACGGCACGGTAGCCGAAGTCAAACTCCTCGACGCCGGAATGGAGCGAAGGGAACGCGATGGGGTCGCGCAAAAGATCCGTGCCGTCCTCATCACGAACCCACACAACCCGCTTGGATTCTGCTAC
Organism: Rhodotorula taiwanensis; assembly: GCA_002922495.1. Taxonomy (NCBI): domain Eukaryota; kingdom Fungi; phylum Basidiomycota; class Microbotryomycetes; order Sporidiobolales; family Sporidiobolaceae; genus Rhodotorula; species Rhodotorula taiwanensis. Next base: position 111,859 of record PJQD01000043.1, on the reverse strand, counting down.
TCGAAGGAAGTCCTGCTCGCGTATTGCCGCTTTGCGAAGCGCTAGAATCTTTTCCTCATCGCCGACGAGATCTACGCGACTTCGGTTTACGACTCGCGTGCGTGATCTCATCGGATTGCGCTGCTTGTCCAAGTATACTGATACGAGCACCCCAGTAGCCGATCTGCCGAACGCCACTCCCTTTACGAGCATCCTCTCGCTTGATGTTCAGAAGGACGCAGGTTGCGATCCCGCTCGCATCATGAGCCTGTACGGCATGTCGAAGGACTTTGGCGCCAACGGGTTCCGCGCTGGCGCTCTCGTCTGCCAGCACAACGACGCCCTGATGCGGGCTTTGCGGTCGACCGCCATGATGCGGCGCATGGGATCGCCGACGGTACATCTTCTCTTCTGTCTCTTGCAGACGGCTGATGCCGATATATGACCTCCCGATCTGTGTACAGGATATCTTGTGGTCCGCCCTTCTTGACTCGCCCGAATTACCGTCGTATCTTGCCGAGAATCGCCGCGCCCTCTCCGAGGCTTACACCTATCTCACGACTTGGCTCAAACGGCACCAGCTCAAGTACACGCCGGCCAATGCCGGTCATTTTGTGCTGGTCGACTTTCGCGATCACGTCGAGAAGCTCGCGCAAGAGCAGGGGCAGGCGGACGGCGGACGATTCAAGCACGAGATCGCGCTGCTGAACCGCTTCGTTGAGAACGGCGTTTGCCTCGATCCCGGTGCGCCTTCGCTCGAGTCATAGCTGCATAGAGTGGTGCTGACATGAACTACCGCCTGCAGGCTTCTCCTTCGGGTTCCCGGAACCTGGCTTCTTCCGCATCACCTTCTGCATCCGCCGCCAAGAGCTTGACATCGCGCTCGACCGGGTCGCACAGGTGTGCGGTCTCTGACGCAAGGCTCCCGAAAACTCGTGAAGCAGTAGAGTCCCCTCCTCGCAAGTTGTGTGTCCCAGATACGCTTTCGGCGGCGCGAGAAAACTCTCACGCGAGATTCAGTTTCCGCTCCATCAATTTACTGAGCTTGCCATTGCGTACTGTGCGATTCTACCGGGATGTCATATGAGTCAGGTGGAGAGAGCTGCAGGAAGGGGGACGAGAGGTGCTCTGATGCAGAGGTGGAGGTCGCGCCTTCTCCTGAAAAGGGAGATTGACCTTCTGGCGAAAAGGCTATCGGCTCGAACGATGGTTGACTAGCGCGCCAGTTATGTGCTGCGAGGGAGCCCATCTGCGCGTGCGGGAAGCTGGATGAAACGCTGCGTCCTAGGCCGAGATCGCCCGTAGCCAGCATGTCCTGCATCCGCCGCTGTTCGCCATGCAGCATGTCGATCGTTTGTCTGAGCTTAGTGCTGGGGTATGCTTCGCCGAGATTGCGGATCTGCGACTTGACGCTGTAGGGCAGATAGAGTCAGTGCCGCCTGTACTCGCAGCATCCGGCGCTCGCGAGACGCACTAATCTAGCATTCGAAGTCGATCGATAGCGCCACGCGGGAACAGCGCTGGATCTGGCACTGATGTACGCGCCAGCGTTTGCGCTAGATCAAGGATGCGCGAAATGCTGGCGGTGATGCCGGGAATGAAGGCGAGCGTGTTGAGCCAATCGCGGTCCGTGTCCTGCGGTTTGTAGCTGGGTCGTCAGTCCGGGCGCTCAGACGGGGCGGAAACTTGAGGAGAGCGCACGCGGAATGTATGCGGGATATATGAGCAGAGCTGAGTCTCTACGCGTCTCTGCGCAATCGCGGACAGGCCAACGAGCTCGTCGAAACGGCGCGAGACGGTGGCGTCGTCGCCAGCGAGCGTTCTTGCACTCCGAGCGAGGTTTAGGCCGATGAAGGTCACTAGTGAAAGCTCGATCGCCGTACAAGTGGACCAAATCACGATGCCGTACTGCCCGAGACGAAGTCAGTCCTGAAAGTTGCCTCGGCCGGCCAGACGCGCGGTGCTGACCCAGTACAAACGATCCGAGCTGCTGCCCGCCGTGCGCGAGAGCACCACTGCGCTCCGACACCATCGATAGAGGCTCTCGAGCTGTGCCCAAAGGCCTTCGAGGACGTATCGAGAACAGTCAGACGTGGCCGTTATTGTCGCGGCGTCGTGCGCAAGGAGGAGGAGAGTGCTGAACGCTCCGAGAGCGATGCGCTTCGATAAGCGGTCGCCTTCATCGAGCGTGTCGAGGCCAGGTACGCTGCTCGGGTCGCGTAGAACCGGGCCGTTCGTGCCGAAGAAGCGGAGTACTTCATCGCGAGATCTGTTGCACCTCCCTGAGAAATCAGATCTCTCATCAGACTCGTGAGAGAGTAAAGGACGTACAGATGCGGAGGCTGCGCCCGCTCGACTGCGCCAAAGACGTCCATCATGATGAGCGTCCAGCTGATCCACGCGCCCGTTCCGGGCGTAACAAGCGCCCGTCCGGCCGCACTTCGCCGGTCCAGCTGACGACACTGCGCGATCGCCGCCGACAAGTACGGCAGAGCCTCTTCGGCGTTCGCATCGTCCGTGTTGTGGATCTTGTACAAGGTCAACAGCGGCGCGATGTGTGTCAGGTCGGCCTTGCGCCAGATGGCGAGGCCGTCGGCGAGTCGTTCCGCGTCGCGACAGAGTTGCTTGACGATCGCTCGCCGCTTGTCTCCAGGCCAGTGCGAGGGAAGGTACGCGGGTGCCGCCGCCGCGTAGATGGACCGGCACAAGAGCTGATCGGCCGGAGCGAGTCGGTCGAGCCGGCGATCGCTAATCCAGGAGAGCGCGCGACGAATCAGCATGCGTCAAGGGCAGCGAGCGAATGCAGCCTTGATCAGAAACTGACAGCGCATCATACCGCTCGATCAGGGCAATAAAGAGGACGAGGGGCGAATTCTCGTCCGGTAGGTAGGTCCGGGTCTGTGCCGCTCCGAGCCAATGCGCGAGCAGTCGAGACCCGATCGATGACGCCAGCTCTTGCTGGACGAGCGAGTCCTGCGCCGGGACGACAGGCCGAAGAAGTGCCAAGTCGGAACTCGGCGCGACCGCCGCAGGAGGGACGGTCCCGTACCGAGCCCTCGCCTCCTCGAGGATCCGTCCGGACCGGTTCCGCGTCTTGGGTCGGTCGACATAGACGCACTGGACGCCCTTGCGCATACAGGCTTTGCAGGCCGTATTCGAATCGGACTCGAACCCGGGCGGGCGTTCGCATCGGACTTTCCGGAGCCTGGGCAAGCGTGCGTGCGTACAGGATCAGCCTGGGATGATTGAGGAACGAAAAGGGAACCAGCAGGCAGGCATACGCACCGACATGTTTCGCAAGCGAGTGACACCGGGTCTCGGATGGCGAGCGGACTCGAATCCGTAGCCAGATCTCGCGGCATAGCAATGCGTATGTGCAGCACGGTTCGCGATCAAGCGGTGCCAGCGGCGGAGAGATCTTTAAGCGGACGTTGCGGAGCTAGACGAGTGCTAGATCTCGAGCGAGCTTCAGCCCCTCGCGAGCGTGACTCCGACGAGGTGGAGCCGTGTGCATTACCAAGCAGTTCGCGGGGGTCGAGGTGAGCAGACGCATGCGCATCATCAATGGTGGCTGTCGGCCGGAAGAGGCGCTCCGGAAGGAGGCCCGGTCCGCCGCCGGCGGCCGGAAGCTCTTCATCAGGGACGGCGAGAACGCCGAGCGAGAAAAGATGGAGCGAAAAAAAAGTGATCGAGCACCCCGATTTGATGCGAGAAGGCTTTCTGCGAATATACGTCGAGAGCTGCGGATGGGCGAAGCTCGCCCTCCCGGAGAGCCTGATGAGCCCGCGTATGGTCGCAACTCGCGAACGCCGGCCGGGTGCTGGAAAAAGCGCAGTTCGCCTCGACGGGGACGGCTTCCCTCGCCAGACGCTCATCTACACTGATTCGGAGAGCTCCGCGCTGGCTCGCTGCCACATCGGAATGCGCGAGCGTGTCCGTTTTGTCTTTCCTCGTGCGGGCGACTTGCTCTGACGGCGAGTAAAAATGTAGTCGACCGAGTTTCGGATCGCGAAAAGTGGGCCGCTCGGATGGACCGAGGGAGCTTGCGCGAGCGGGCGATGCACGAATTCGAGAAACTGGCTGCAGGGTGCGGATTGACGACGCGACGAGTTGACGAAAGGAGGGGGGGAAAGCTGCGATAAAGTACAGACAACATTATTCCCTGCGGTGTCGGGTCCTAAGGACGTAAGCGAACTGCAGTTCATTCGCTCGGGTATGGCATCGACTCACCTCGGGATAGTTACAAGTGGAGAGGAGCGAAGAGAGTGTGTGTGTGAAACCGGAGCGCAGCGCAGCCGCGGTTTCGTTCGAGCTAGTCGTCTTTTTTGGCGATGGGGAGTTCGCCCCATTCGGCTTGACCGGGTAACCGCGCGACGCGGACGTTCTCGTACTCGTCCGACTCGCCAATATCGCCGCTCGACCTCATCCGCTGTGCGTTGGTGCACACTTTCAATCAGTCTTGAGTTCTCGGAACGCTGCCAGAACGAAGTCGAGTGAATGACAGTAGCTCCACCACGACGATGAACGCACCCAGTACTCTTCGCGGACGTCAATCTTTCTCCGGTCCTTCCTCATGCCCAACTCGTCCTCTTTGCTGACGGCCGTCACTTTCTGATCGCGGTAGTCGTAGCGGGTCTGGGTGAAGCCGGAGAGGGCGAACGACGAGAGGACGACGAGCGAGAGGAACGGGAGACCAAACAGGGTGAACGGGTGTCGCCTCAGCGAGAGGGTCAGGGACGAGCTGCCATGTGGGAGGCTGTGGGTCAAGGGAACCGAGTTTGGTGCGGGCGACCGACAGGCAAACTCACGGTTTGACCGGTCGCGAGGCAAAGGGAGGCATGAGCTCTCTTGAGTGGGTGAGGCTTGACCGGTTGCGAGTGTAGGAGGGGCTGTAGCGCTGGCACTGTGGCGCTGACCGGCCGAGAGACGCGCGATGATGCAGCGACAGGGGGCAAACCAGCGAGCGAGGTCGACGGGAAATGAGACTTTGTGGTCAAGAGAAGAGAAACACAACCCGTCCCATTCGTCTACTCTGATTGCGGGCAGAGTTGAAATGAGACAACTGCACTTGATTCGGAAAGACAGGCCCCCAGGACTTGCCGGAATCGTCAGATAGCTCTGAGAGACTGGACGAGTGATTCCCCTGGCTCGTCGCCCGATCGAGGAGTTGCACGTCGACCCTGCACCACTCTCTCGCATCGCTGCGACCCTGCACCGCTTGCTTCGAGGTCTAGGTCCGGAGCCCGGTCCTCGCTCTCGCCTCAAAATCTCCCCCGCTCGCACCGCTTCGCTTATTCGTCAGAAGCGCAGGACAGCGGTTCACTCAACATTGTCACGACGACAACCCCGACTATACGCTCGACATACACGAGACGAGTCGTACTCAGACCATAGAACCGATTAGACAGACGACCCTCCGACCTCGCTGCTAGCCCTCGCGCTGCTACAGAGTCGCTCGGCCGACACTCGCTTGGACCGCTTCCGACCTCGAAATCCCCCTTCGGCCTCTAGAACCCCGTTCAGCTCGGTCACGATCAAACGGAGGGAAACATGCAGGGACTAGGGATCCCGTCCTTCGGGCAGGCGAGCGGAACTGGAGTCCGGAAAGTGAGTCGCCGACTCTTTCGCTCTCCCGCTTGCCTCGCTCGCTGGCTCGATTTTCCGTCTCGCCGGGCCTGACCTCCTTTTCGAACCGTACAGCAACGCTCGCAACGTTTCACCGTCCCATCCCATCAGCCCGGTCGGACTCGCTCTGGAGATCAGCCGAGTGGTGGCGACTACGACTCAAACTCGACTAGCTCGTCGACGGCGGCGCCTCCCGTCCCGTCCTTACCATACATGCCCCCTCCCCCTCCCGTTCAGTCCCTCGTCTCACCACCACCACCTCACCTTCACCAGCATCATCAGCTTGTTCACCACTACCCTCCTCCCGACTCGTACAGCTCAGGCCCGTCGCCGCCGGTCGACCCGACGTCCCACCTGAGCCTCGAGTTCCTCGCGAGTCCGACGGGAATGAGCCCGTACCCCGGTCCGGCTTTCACTTCTTCCCAGGCGCAGGCGCAGGCGCCGCCGTCGAGCGGCGGTCCCGCACCGGGGAACGTATCGTCGCCACTTTCGGCGGGCGGCGGCGCGACGGCAGATTCCGGTTCGGACGAGATGTGCGTTCTCCCTTCGCCCTCCCCCTCGGTCCATTTTGGCGGCCTTTATTACCCGACCGCCTCGAGATGGCGAAGAGGTGATTGACGCTGATAAAGGCACGAGCGGGGCTACAGCATCGAGACGGCGATTGTCATCAAGAGTATTCCGTTCGCTTGCCCCAAAGAGCACTTGCTCGCCGTCATGGTGCGTCGCGACCGCTCTGCATTGACTGCGAGTCGTGATTTGACCCATCGAATTCGCGTGCTAACAATGCTTGGCGGGGAAACCGGGAAATTTGCCGCACAGGCCTCACTCTCTTTACCGCCTCCGTTCGCATTTAACTACCATTTCGCGCCCGAAGACCCGACCTCGTTCCGCGGCCTCGCGTTCGCCAATTACCGTTCCCCCTCCGAAGCGGCCGTCGTCCGCGCCGCGATGGACGGACTTGAGATCATGGGGCGCAAGTTGCGCGCCGAGTTCAAGAAGCAGTTGAGGCCCGGCGAGAAGGAGATGATTGAGAGGACCAAGGCGATCAAGAGGATGAGGAGTGCGCAGATGCTCGCTACGGGAGGGACTTCTTTGGGCGGTGGCGGTGACAGAGAACGAGGAGGAGGCGGGGGAGGGAATGGTGGCGGCGGCTGGAACAACCGGCGCGAGGCGAGTGACGGCGCGAGGACGTTTGGGCAGCGCGAGTTTGTCCCCGCTGCTGCTGCTGGAGTTCCGCCGCCCGTCCCGGCGATTCCGCCTTACTATCAGCAACATCATCCTCAACAGCCGCCTCCGCCGCACCACTACCTCGGGTCGCAGCAGCAGCAGCCGCCGCCCCATGCTCCCCCTCTCCCTTGCTCGTACCCTTTTCAACGTCCTCCACCGCCTCAGTACGGCTACCCGAACGGCAACGCGGGTCATCACCATCATCATCATCAGCACCACGGGTCCATCTCGGCCTCTTCGTCGCAGGATCCGCCGTCCGTCGCGCCTACCGCCAGTTCGTTCGGCATCAGCGGCGAGACGTCCGATCTGCAGCAGCATCATCACGGATTGGGCGAAGGAGGCGGGACGACAACTTCGTCCGAAGTGTCCGACGTGGGGACGAGCGTCAGTCAGAGGGTGCCAACGAGAAGGAGTAGTGATGGTGACGAGAGCGCGGCGGGGAGTAGCCAAGTCGGCGCCGGGCGCGAAGGTGAGCTCTCCACGTGTCGAAGTTTCCCTTCTTTCTCGTGCTGCTCCGAGCTACCAGACTGACGAACGAGACCTTGGGCCCCTCCCACGCACGCGCACGCAGAACTCGACATGAACGACCCGACGACGCTCGAACTGTACTCGCGCGTCCTGCTGTTCTCGTCCGACTCGCTCCGCGACGAACTCGCGTTCTCGCGCTCGTTGTCGACCCCGCAGCGGCGGACCGTGCACTTGATCGCGCAGAAGCTCGGGCTCGACCATCGGAGTGTCGGGACTGGCGAGAGGCGGTGCGTCGTGGTGTACAAGAGGGGTTGCGCGCCACCTCTGGGTGCTGGAGTCGACGCCGATGGGAGGCAGAGGGTGCCGCAGACGGAACCGCCGCGTCGGGTGAGTCTCTCTCTCCCCCCCCCGTCCAGCTTGCTGGATGAATGGAGAGCCAGAATCATGACCGTGCCTATGACAACCTTGCAGTCTCTGCGCGGGTCCGTCTCGAGCGTGGTGTTGCGCCACGCCGCCTCGCGGGATGCGCTCCTCTCTTCGCCGTCTCCGACCTCTCGCGCGCCCTTCTCGGCCTCTCACGATCAACTCGTCGCGAACGACTTTACGCCGGGTCAAGAACAACGGCAGCAACAGCAACAGCAGCAGCAGCAGCAGAACGCGTTCCAGCCTCGGCATCAGCACAGCGGTTCATCCTCGGGCGGGTCGTCCGCTTTCCTCTCGCCGATCGGGTCCGACCGCCCAAATTCGATCAGTCACCTGCGCGGCAAGAAGTCGATGCCGGACATGCGGTTCGTCACGCACTCGCACACGCACTCGCACACGTACGGCCAGGCAAGTTCCGCCTCGATGGCGATGCTGCCTTCCCTTTCGGGATCGGGGTCGAGCGGCCTTCAGTACGGAGACGAGGCGCGCGACGCGGCCGCGTCGGGGTCGAGGAGCCCGAGTCCGTATGCGTATTCGACGCCGGCTTCGAGTCCGTTGGCGTTGTTGCCCGGAAGTGGCGCGCAAGGGTTGCAAGGGCAGCTGCAGCACCAGCAGCAGCCGAGTCCGTACGCGACGTTGTCGACGAGCGTTTCGCTCGGTGCCGACATGTCGGCGTACCTCGCTTCGACCGCGCCGAACGGCGGTGCCTACCAGCCTCAGCAGCACGTATTGCCGCGACCAGAGCCACTGGGGTCCGATGCTTCGGGCGTCGTCGAGCACGCGATCCGCAAGTCGTTTTCGACAATGAGGTTGGGCGACGACCGAGCTGCGTCTTCGGCGGCGGCGGCGGGATGGGGCGGCGAACCGGGCGGCCTTTACCAGCTCGGGACGCATGCTGAAGAAGCGTGGCCGATCGATGCGACAAAGACGATGGGTCCGCGCCAGTTCAGGCGGCACGTCGCGATCCCGGCGGCGAATGACTGGTCGTCGCCGTCGTCTCCCACGAAGCAGCATCAGCAGCAGCAGGCATCGTCGATCCGCCCGTCGGTCCAATCTCTGTTCTCGGCGGAACCGAACGAGCTCGCGCCTGGTTCGCGGCCGGTCTTGTTCGAGGGTGGTGGTGGTGAAGCTGAGGCGACGCAGGGCGGCGCGAGTCGAGCTTCTTTGCACGGACTCAGGTCGGCGGTGAGCGTTGGAGGCGGATTGGGCAGCGGGTTCGCGGGGATCGGAGGAGGTCCCGGAGGACTCGAGTGGCGGAGGCGCGAGTGAGACCGACTCGACTCGCATACTGAACGACCAGCTCAACACGAGGCGCACGAGATGCGCAACTTTACGACAATACCGGGACTTGGTTTCCGCTGAGTGACGACCACACCTTTCTGTTTCCCTTTTTTTCTCTTCCCTCTTCACGACAATTTGACGGTTTCTGCGCATTCGTTCCTCGACTTGACGCCTTCGGTGTTACCCCCTCGCACATATCATATACCCAACCGTCTTGGAACCGCATCCTTTTACGCCTTATTTGCCTCTTTACGCCCGACCCCCTTCTTGTATCATCATGACCTGACGACTTCTCTGTTCTTTTCCTTGCAAGATTCTCCCTCACTTGGCACCCTCGCAAGTCTGCGCACCCGACTGCGAGCTCGGCGCTGCTCTCGACGTACTGCTGTCACTGAGGCAAAGGAGACGACGCAGTCGGCTTGCCGTCTTGGACGAAACGTACCTCCCTGTTTCGGCAAGTCTCATGCGAGTCACGTGAATGTACCTAACTGCGGCTATCGCAGCGAGAGGTCGCCCCGCACCGACCTAAAAATGCACAACGCGGTGTACGAAGACAAGTCGCGCGAGGTTTGTCGCTCCAGGTTGTCCGCTTTGCCTCTGCTTCCGCCCTTCACGTTACACATCGTCTCGCTCCAGACCCGTAAGCTTTCCTGCTCAAGCTCGCAGCAAAGAGTGCTCGCTCTCTCCTGCCCGAATTCCGAAGACGCGAGAAGGTCGACGAGCCCTTATCGCTGTCAAGAACCGCGTGGCCAAAGTTATCTCGCGACCACAGAGAGCTCTCTTGACATGGTAGCACGCTGCGCAAACAGACTACGCCCATCATGCCTCACACTATGGCGCCGATCAACCAGGACTCGATCACGACTCATCCGGTCATTCGTACGCTCCGAATGCCCTACGTTTGCCGTCTCGATTACTGGACCAAGAGTTGACTTTCCGCCTCCTACTTGTGCAGCTCAGGGTCACGGTAAGCCCGGCTACACGGTCGGGCTCGACCCGGCCTCGCCGGGCAACTCGCGCCCGTCCTCGCGCGCCGGTTCCCGCTCCGCTTCTCGCACCGGCTCCCGCTCCGCCTCGCCGTTCCGCCACGACACGTTCTTCCAGCGCGGAACTGCCGGCTCGCAGGAGCGCGAGCAGCTCGAGGCGACCATGCGTCAGGTCGGAACGGCCCAGGACGCGACGTACGAAGCCGACCTCGAGCGCGCGATGCGCCGCAGCAAGCGCGACGAGGAGGAGAGGCGGCGTCGCGCCGGTGAGAGCCCGAGTCGCGAGCGCAGCGACAGCCACAACCGTGGCATGTCGCGTATCCGCGCGGCCATCAAGGAGCGTGAGTCGTATTCACCCATTTCCTCCTGCAACGAGGGGTCGGCGGAGTCTCTGCCATTGCCCTCCAGCACGCAGTTAGGGCTTCACCTTGAGGTCCAGACTACTGACGCATCAAGCTGTGCAGTCGTCAACGACCCGTTCTGGCACCGCTCGAGCAAGGCTGAATCCGAGCACCAGGTTCGTCTCCAACCTCCCGATGAATGACGAACCCGTCACGCTCAAGCTCCTCTCTCGACTGCATCGACAGGACGAGTACATGAAGCGTGTCATCCTTGACGAGGTCAACAATGCCAAGGCCGGCCACGTTGCCGGTGAGCACGACCGTCAAGCCCGCTCGCGCTCGCGGGTCCGCTCGCCGCTCGCGAGTCGCGACGCCAGCCGCGTCCGCCTCGAGCACCACGCCGAGGAGCCGAAGACGGCTGCAGTCAGCAACGGTGTTCCGACTGCATTGGCACCTCCGGTTACGGCGCTCCCCTCTGTCCCCAAGACCGAGATTCCGACGTCGACTTCGCACGCCGCGACCACGACCGATGGTGAACACGTGGCGCCGACCCGGGACGAGCTGAAGCAGAACGGTCAGGTCGGTGAGCTCGTCATGGGCTAAGCGGGTCTGGGCAACGGCGGAACGAGCCCGATAAGCGGATCGTAGGTTGCGCGTGCAAGGCTTTCAGCTGATGCTGTACCGATCCCACCCTGCGAGAAAATCTGTCGTACTTGCTGTCGTCTTATAGCCAGCTCGCCACGTCGGCAATTCGGCGGTCCATGGACAAGCCGGTCGCGAACGCCACCGCTCGACCAGTTCCCTTCTTGTCTTTTGGCCACGCTTAGCCTCGTCGCGATCCTGCTCACCCGGCATGCAGTCTACTACAAGCCCTCGGGAGAAGGATGGCGTTCGACTGTCGGTCTGGAAGATGTGGTTCCAGATCCTGATCCACAAGATCAGATGGTCGGTCACCGTCCGCCACAGCCCGCGTATCGCGGAGAAACACCCAGGTCGCCCGATTGACGACATCTTGCGGATATGGGAAGAGTCGCACAACAACACTTTGTCGCCCGCCTTTCTACAAACACTCGAGCCGCACCAGCTCGGCGCGATTTATCGCCAGTTCATGTCGCTGGCGGTCGCCGTCTTCAAGTCTTCGGTCGAGTGGCACGATGAGAAGTACCTCAGGCTCTCAGAAGACGTGGAGCGCTCGCTGAAGATCACCGTACGTGCCCTCGAGACCTGAAAAGTTTCGCGGCTTCCGCTTGACCGGAATTTCCCCTCGGTGGCGCAGCTCAAACTTTCACCCGCCGAGCTCCGTCATAGACTGGCACGATCTCCTTTCGATACAGCTGAGCGCCCCAGAGCCCTGACACTGCCCGCCCGCTGCGCAGGAGCTGCCCGAGGTTCCCGAAACGCCGTCCCCCGAAAGGATTCCGAACCCTTTCCCCAGATTCGAGTGGCGCCAGAGTTCCTTGCCCGCCAAATGGTTTCCAGACCTGCTCGTTACCCTGAAGACAGTCTGGACTTTCGGTAGCGGTCCGGCTGCGGCCAAACCTGAACGCCAGCACCTGACAGCGACTCTGCTCGAATGGAGGGAGAACTGGAATCTCACGCTTGGCGACCGGACGTACCTCGCCCGCCTGACCCCGGAGCAAAGCAGCGCTCTTGACCTCTTCGTCAGCCTGACCCTCTTCAACGCCGTGAAGGTCAAGATTGTGGAAGAGGGCGCAGCACGCGGAGTCGAAGCAGGCTTCGAGAAGGCTGCGCAGTATCTTGTCGTGCGTCTGCGGTCTTCGCTCCCCGAGGGCGCGTGCAGCAGCTGACCTCGAGTGCCTCTTGCAGAGTCTCAAGCTGCAAGATGTGCTCAAGGAGATTGTACGCACTGTTTCTGGACAGCGGCCTCAAATCTGATCTGCTGACTTCTCTCTCTCTCTCACCGTTCAGAATTGCCCTCCACCGCTTTCAGATCATCCTCAGCACGCGTCAAGTTCTGCTGAGCACGCCCTGGGCAGCCAGCCGCGCATCGCGCGACGGATCGCGCGCACCGTGTACGGCGTGGATCCCGCCGAGTGGCAAAGGCGGCGTTTCGGTCGGTAGCGCGGCAGGAAATGCTCGGGTCTCTATAGCTGTTTGTTTTTTCGCCAATTTTAGCGGTGCTTCACCGGGTATCGCGGCCTGGGTACTGTACTGCGGAGCGGGTGGGTCCGAGATCGCATCGCGTGTGAACAGGTCCCGAATACAATCCGTCGGTAGTGCATTCGTGTGACTGGTCTAATTTACGATTTCGGCGCGAACCGAAGCGTTCCTCGTCCGTTCCTCGTCGCCTGCAATCTGCTCTGCTGCTTTCATGACGAGGTGCAGCTCTCCTCCGAGCTGTCTTTTCAGCACGGCCGCCTGGCATCTGCCGTCAGTCAGCCGCTTCGTCTACGCGATGAGCTAAAGTTGATCCGATCGGTCGCTTGCCGCATTAGCACTTCTCACGACATGCTTTAGCGCGCGTAGACTGCTACCCATGTCGTGACGCTGTACTGCTCCAGGAAGTGCCGACGGATGCCACGTCCCGGACTCGCGGCGGATAACTCGGGAGGATCAAGAGATGGACGGAGGTCCGGTTCCTGCGCCCGATGACGTGCTGCCGTTTCAGCGCTACCCCGCGACCGAGTGTCCAGAAGATACGGCCGCACCTGCCTAGAGCGGGGCTCGGTCGAAAGTCGCAGCTTGGCGGCGTGGGCAGCTTGGCGACTGGGAGACACCGCGGACATGCCGATCGCGCTGTTTGCATTTCGGACCAAAATCTTCTCCTCTTTCGTCTACGTTCCATCTGCAAGCCATCCCGCTGGCTCATCATGCCGTACGAGAGGTCTCCTCATTTTAACGGAGTACGATACTCGGTCTGGAAGGCGTGGTTCGAGATTCTGATCCGCAAGATCAGATGGTCGGTAACCGACCGCCACAGTCCGCGGATCGCTGCACAGCACGCCGGTCGCTCTATCGACGATATCATGCGAAGGTGGGAAGTGGCACACCTAGAGCACCTCTCGATGGAGTTCCTGCAGGGCTTGACAGTGCGGGACCTCGAAGCGATCTTCGCGCAATTCATGCGGTTGGCTGTCGCGATCTTCAAGTCCTCTGTCGTATGGCGTGACGACAAGGCTGATCGGTTCGCAGAGAACGTGGAACACTCTCTCAACATTGCAGTACGTCCGACCCGCTCGCGTTTGATCTCACGTGCCTACCTATCTCAGTTGACACCTGGGCCATGTGCAGCTGGCCTTGACACCCGAGGAGCTCCGGAGCAGACTTGTCTGTTTTTGCAGCATCTCCCACCCGTAAAGTTCATTGCTGACGAGAGGAATGCTCGGTGCAGAAACTTCCGGCAATCGTCGAGACCCGGTCGCTGCCCGCTGTTCCGTCTCCATTCCCTAAAATGGAATGGCGTCGTGCTGCTTTGCCTGCCAAGTGGCTCCCCGACCAGCTCCGTATCCTCACTGGACTGTGGATGTTCGGCAGCGCTCAAGCTGTGGCCAGCAGAGGTCACGAGGAGATGGTTACTTCTTTGCTCAAGTGGCAGACGAGCTGGAACCACACGCTCGGCAGCCGTGAATACCTCGCAAAGCTCACGCCGAAGCAAGCCGGCGATCTTGACTTTTTCGTGACCTTGGCGCTCTTCAACGCTGTCAAGGTCAAGATCGTGCAAGGAGGTGCGAATGGGGGGGTTGAAGGGGGATTGAATGAAGCTCACGAGTATCTTCTGGTGCGTGCACGCTTCCGCTATCCACCGCTTTTGACAGTCTCTGATCTTTTGTGTCTAGCACTTCGGTATCGGAACCTTGCTCGAGAAGCTCGTGCGCCCGTCCGCTCGGTCGGGGGCACACCGGCTTGGACGCTTAGGACTGACCACTCTTGCGCGCAGGACTGCCCTCCACCGCTTCCGGAATACTCTCAAGCGGGTACATCTGAGCACGTCCTGGGCAGCCAGCCGCGCATCGCGCAACGGATCGCGCGCACCGTATACGGCGTGGACCCCGCCGAGTGGCAAAGGCGGCGTTTCGGTCTGTAGCGCCGCAGGAAACGCTCTTGTCTCATAGTCACTTCTTCCTTAGCCTGTTCATTCTTTCGGTGCTTCACCAGTCAGCGTGACCTGGGCACTGCAGAGCAAGTAGGTCCGAAATCGCAGGCGCAGAATTCGCGAATACAATCCGTCAGTCTGGGGTCTGCGCAATCCGTCTGATTGACGGTTTCGGCGCGGTCTACATCGAACTGCAGCTGTGCTTTCTCATCATGTACTGCCCCAGCAGCTCTTGTGTGCAAAGGTGCCGCTCAGCACGGCCACGCCACACCGATCTGCCAGGCCCAGCTACTGTCTCTGTACAGAGTCGCGCTTGCCTCACCGCGATTTCTGCCTGCCACGCTATGCCGCATAGAGAGCGCGGTACGCTCCGCTATGCTGTTGAGCGTGAATGGATGCGGGATCCTAGCTCACGCTACACCCAGACTGGGCTCCCGCCGAGGGACGCAGTGTGCTGCTTACCGTGCTCCCCTTATAGCTCTTATCCCGCAGCTGAGCGCCCGCACTGCAGAACGTCCGCATGTGCTTAGGACGGAGCTCGGCGAGAAATCGTCTTGGCGGCGAGTACACACCGCGGACATGCCGATCGACGCCGTGCAACCACTGCCTGGCTTTCCACACGACCGAGGTCTGTGACTCTTCCAGGATTGAGTCCCTTGCAAGTCAACTCTAGCTGTTTGACTATGCCGGTCGCGCCAGTGCCGCCATCTCAGTGGCAGCGATGGTACCAGATCCTGCTTCGCAAGATTCGCTGGATGGTCATGGTCCGCCGGTCGCAGAAGTTCCATCGCGACAACCCGCTCGCTCCTCTCAACAACGTGCTGCAATCCTGGGAAGGCGCGCACCGCCAGGCGCTGTCGCTGCATTTCCTGCAAAGCATCGGGGCGGACCGACTCTCGGCCATTTTCGACGAGCTCATGCGGCTTACTGTGCGAGTCTTTCGGCGGTCTTTTGCGTACCGGCTCAAGCACCAAGACAATCTTTGGGAGGTCGTACAGGTCACGCTATCGTGGACAGTGCGTACATCCAGCTTGCTCGGGTATCGCTCAGCCGACGGCTGATCGCGAGCAACACCTTATCGTTACAGCTCGAATTATCTCCGGCGCAGCTGCGGGCAAAGCTGGTACACGAGGCCGAGCTGGAATTAGCGCACCTGTGGTTGACTGCTGGTCATCGCAGGACCTGCCGAAGTTGAGGGACGACGAAGCGACACCTCTGCTTCCTGCCCCGAACCCGTTCCCTGAGATCGTCTGGCAGGATCGAAGACCCTCCCAGCTTCATCTCAGCAGTCAACTCGAGTCCCTTTCCGGGATGTGGCTCTTTGGCCAGCCGGCAATCGCTCAGAATGATAAGCACGCCGAGCTGCAGCAACGGCTCAAAGCCTGGCGAAACGCGTTCCAACGGGACCTCCTAAACAGACCGTACCTCGCGAAACTCAAGACCAACCCTGCGCGCGAGCTGGGCTTGGAGTACTTCCTGAGTCTGACGCTCTTTGTCGCCGTCAAGCGCAAGATTGTCAGCGAGGGGATACCAGCTGCTGCGGATTTCCTCTGCCAGGTACTCCGCGAGGCTTCTCGCAATGCTGCATCGGAGTCACGTCGGAGCCTGACAATGATTTGCTTTGGTTTCGCAGACCGTCACTCCATCTTTCGTCGTCACTCGACTGGTCAGTCGAACGCTCGCGGCCCACTTTCCTGCCGCCACGTAAAAGCTTGCTTTCGCTGATACGCCGCCTGATGGGAGCAGCGCCTCCCATCACTGCCGGAAGCCGACCCGGCAGTTCATCACCCCTTGCACGCGTTCACCGGTCCAGATGTGGAACAGCCCTGTCCGAATCCGGACAACGAGCTTACGATCCCCACTCTCACACGCCTCGATGGACATTCGCTCGGAAGCCAGGCACGGATCGGTCGTCGAGTCGCCCGGACCGTGTACGGAGTCGATCCGGACGAGTGGGAGCGGGCTCGTAGCGCTCTATACTTTCTCTGAGCTTCTCTTAGGCAAAACTACTCGATCGGAGCCGTGCGTCGTCCATTATCAAGAACCCTCGGAAGAGCAGGAGAACGTCACTATGCTGAGAGAGAGCGGGAGAGGAGCACAGGCGTACGAGCCAGAATTGGCGGGCGGAGGAAGCGCTCTGAACACACCGTTGCGGCGCCGATAAGGTCGGCCGTCTCAGGCGCCTCGTGAAGAGCCACTTCCGACGTGATCTGCGCTGCCTAGCCACAAGTGCAAGGGGAAAGATTCGAGTGCAAGAATGCGGAAGGAAGAGCGTACGTCGCGTGCATCTGAGAACAGGATCTACTTGGGCTGGCTCGCCAGTCCACCGCTCATCAGAACGGTCTTCTGCCTTCCTTTACCCTTCTTCTTGGCCGCCGCCGCCGCTGCCGCCGACGAGCCGCTCGCGAACCCATTCTCTCCACCGACGCCTCCGCTCCCGTTCCAGATCCCGCCGTCCGCCTCGCTGTCGTCCATGACGGTCCTAGCGGCCGGCTTGGCGAGCGCAGCGCGCATCCGAGCCCGACGGTCCGCTTCGGTCGTCGAGAGTTGCAGCGAGGGAAAGTCGAGACCGTTCGCGCCGCGAGGAGCGGCCGCCGCGCGAGATGACCCGCCGAAAGCTGAAGCCGAACCGGGACGAGAGATCGACACGGGCGTGCCGCTGCCTGAGCGAGTGGCTGGCGCTGTTGCCGACGAAGACGACGCGGCTCCCAGGGAAGGGAACGCCGGCCCGGCACGCATCGGGCCCGCTCCTGCTGCCGACGAAGTCGAAGCGGTCGGTCCGCCTCCCGCCGCGCTCGACCAAGCCGTACTGCTCGCCCCCGTCCTCTTCTTCTGCGTTCCGGCCTTGCTCAAGCCTGGAATCTGCTTGGCATTGCTCGCGTTGATCAAGGCCGGGAAGGGGTTCGACCGCGGCGCGACGGGCGCAGGACCGCTCGAGCGCGCGGCTTGCTCAACGCGAGCCCAAGTCGACGACGGGTTGTGCGTGTTGCGGTGCTGAGTCGACAAGGCGCGCTGAGACGTGTTGTTGACTTGCGTCGGGATCCCGTTCAAGGTCGGCGCAAGCGCGATGAGCGACGGGAACTGGTTCTGCGAGTGTCGCGGCAGCCAGTTAGCTCCTGCTCTTGATGCACGCGCGGAGCAGAGAAACAAGTGGGCCAACACACCTCACTCGACATCTCGCGCCACGACGATTGCAACGCCCGCCGCTTCTCGTCATCGTCGAGCAACTCGGCAAAGTTGAGCACGATCGCGCCGGCCTCGTCCGTCCTCTGATCGAAAATGTTGTACAACTGGTCGCACAAGTCCCTCGCCGACAACTCGCCGGCGCGGTAACTCCTGACGGCGATCTTGAACCCGGCGACCTTGCCCTCGTTCCCGTGCGTCGCGTCCCGAACGCGACGCATCAACGCCGCATGACGTTCGAGCGTCACCGAGTCGGCGGTCCCGTCTTGTTGTGTCGGCGTGTTGCGTCCGCTCCCCGACGGCGTCGACGCCGGGTCCGGGGTCAGGTGCCCTCCGAACCGGGCCGCTCTCGAACTCGCGCCGCCACTCGCGCTGCCGCTCAATTGCCCGAGCGCCTGCATCGCGCCCAACCCGGGGATCCGTCGCTCGCCACGCGGAGTCGGGACCGGATCCTCTCTCGCCGGTTCGACGAAACTCGCCGCGGGCGGCCGGCCGTTCGCGGCCGAAGAAGCGGCGGCGCGTCTCCGGTTCGCAGCGCCGGCATCGGTCCCGCGCGAAGTCTCGCCCGTCGAGTACGTGAACGAAGTTTCGATACGGCGCGCTTCCTTGCGCGCTTTCTGGTCGACCGACCCGACGCCGTGGACTTCGAGAGCGTGCGCCTGCAAGTCGAGCTCGGATTCGAACACGACGAACTTTTGGGCGAGGCAGTCCGGGTGCGGACACAAGAAATGATCCGTCTTGAAGTGTTGCTCCTGAACGGTGTGCAGGTACGTGGGCAGAGATTGTCAGCCGCGAATCGGAGGACGAGCTCCACGATCCCCAAGTCGTGAACGGAACGCACGAGTCGGTCATAATTGAGATGGTACTGGTGGCGGATCCCGAGCTTCATACAGATGAAGCACTCCTCGTGATGATCGCGGCAATGCTTGTAGAGGCCGTCCGAGTCGAAGAACCACCGCTTGCAGAACCCACACATCGAATGCTCCTTCTCGAGGTGGTGGTCCAACTCGGTTCCCTTGCGGCGGCCACCTCCCGACATCGACGCCGCCGACGACGAGCCAGACGCTCCTCCGTTCTGGTTCTGACCGCCCATCGCAAACAGTTCGTGCTCGTGCGTAAAGATCTTTTTGTTCGAGCAGCACAGGTCGCACAACGTGCAATGGTGCGACGACCGGACGTGCCGTTTCAGGTCGGACCAGCCGGCGAGGATGTGCTGGCACGCTTCGGCGGGGTCATCCGGAGCGGCGGAACTCGGGTCCGAGAGGCCCGGTTTGAACGGGCAGTTGAACCGGAGGAGCGAGAGGGTGTCGTCGAGTTGGGCGCGGGTCTCGAACAGGACGCCGAGCTGCGCACGATCTCCGAAAAGTGTCAACTCTACGCTTCGCTCGTGCAGAACGCGGTATACACACGAAAGCGCACCTTGGTGTCACTGAACGGGGTGTCGTCCGGCTTGAATTCCTCGAACGGTTTCTCGTCCGAGGCGGTAAAGACGACGGTGGGGCATTCGGTCTGTGTGCGCCCGAGATCACGCGTAAGCAATCGCTCCTGATCCACTTTGAACGGGCGCAGCAGCAGCGCCTGAACCCGGCCGTGCCCGTGAGGGTCCTGACGCACCTTGCAGAACGTGCACTCGTTCTTCTTGTAGAGCGCCCTCAGCCTGATCGAGCAGGTATGGCACGTCCGGTGGTTACATTCTCCGACCGACCAGTACTCGACGGGCCCTTCTGCGCAGATGAAGCAGATCTCGCCTTCCTGACCGTCCGTCCCGTCGAGGGCCGCTTGGTCCGCTGCAGCTTTCGCCATGGCGGCGGCGCGAGCGTTGACGGCTGCGATTTGAGCGAGTCGATCTTGACTGATGGTCGCTGCTGCTGCGGGGCCTGCCTTGGGCGGCGATCGAGCGGCGTGTTGGTGATGATGACCACCACCACCACCGCTCTGGTGGTTCCGACCTCCCCGACCGCTGTTCTTGCCTCGCCCGCTGTTCCCGCCTCCTCGCGATGACTGTGATTGATGCTGACGTGCTTCAGGAGTGGGCGCGGCAGCGGCGGCGGCGGCGGCGGGAGGAGCTGGAGCACCGCGAGTTGAAGTCGAGTCGCACGACGGCGAGTCGCCCGTCAAGCGAGCGCCGAAAGCAGCGCGACGAGACATGGCTTGAAGGGGTTTCGTTACTCTGTGTTCACGAGGTCGTTGTATGAGCTGAACGGGGTTGTAAGCGAGAGTCAGGGCGAGACTTGAACCTTTCGATCAGTTTTTCGGAGGAGGGTCGGGTCGTCGTCGTCGTCGTCGCGCGTTAACGCTTCACCGTCGCGCATTGCTGCAACGAGTCACACTGCTCCGACTACTCACCGTGGGAGATGCGCCCTGAAGTCCCTTACTGCTTCGTAAGCGCCAGCCGCTCTCTGGCTGCCTCCTTCCTCCTTCCTCGTCGCTGCGCATCCCCTCGAGACTCCCGCTCTCGCTTCTTTTTCCCGGACGCCAGTCATCCTGCTCTCGAGCATTGCAGCAGAGCGTGCAAGGACGGCCCAGAAGTCGGTCGAGTCCTGCTTACTCGAGAGCGCACTCACGGGTCGGTGGGCCAAACCCCTCTGCTCGCGCCGGCCCTGCTATTCCCACCGTGCAAAGCCCCTCGTTCGACGGAGCTACTGGCTACTATTTGAGCGTGTGTTCGACCTGGATCTCGCCGTCGGACTGCCCGGAGAAGCGATCCTTGACTCTGACCTCGACAAGCCATGCGCCCAGAGTCGACTCGGGACTCGAGCTGCACTCTCAGCTAGACCATCTGCAACCCTTCTCTCCTCGCGCACGGTCTTTGTATCAATGTTGGCCAACTGTCGCCAATCGCTTCCGAGCAGTGGTACCGTTCCCGGCCACCTCGCTGATCGCGCCCAGGCCTGCCCTAGGACGCTCCCTCGCACTCGATCCACGACCCGGCTCGGCTCGCATTCGATCGAGCAGCGGCGTACCGAGCTTGGGCTTTGCTACAGCCGGACAATCGCACGAGACCCGAGGCCCAACGGAGGGAGACCGAGACGCCCGAGGGACAGTCCTGGATCCACCCGGGTTCTTTCTGGCAACAGGGGACCGCTCGCTATGCCGAAACTGCCGGAGGCCCCTACAAGATCGCCCCCCTGGCCAGCGCCGCCGGAGCCTGGGAAGCTGGGAGCCTGAGCGCGCGCGCGTCTCTTGCCCGGCCATGTAGCCGTTGTCGTACTCGGGGACCGGAAGCGTGCCCGACGATCCTTTTATTCACGTTGTTGAAAAGAGGCCTGAGCGGACTTACATTCGGCGATCGCGAGTAGTCAATGCAGGCCCTGCACAGGGCGCGCGCGCACGCACGCCACGCGAGAGAAGGAAGGGGCGGGGAAAGAATTTTCCTGTCTGGCGAGTCCTAAGCGGCAGTCGTCGTTTCGCTTCGCGTCCCAGGTCCACTCGTTCACACGGTTCACCCTGCTGCTGCAACTCCGACCTACTCGTGTGTCGCTTTCCCGCTGAACCTGGTACGTCGACCTCTCGTCTCGCTTGTTTTGGCGCGCGAGAGGGGAATGCCGCCCCACTTGAGATCGCGGACGGACCTACTCCCCTCGCAAACGCACCAGCGAGCTCGCTGACACCCTCCATCTCCACTCCAAATCCAGAGCTAGCGATCGCACAGCAAGAGCACGACGCGCGCGGCGAGGACGGCGTAAAGAACAGATCGCTCGTTCGCTTTTTGCCTTTGTTCTTTCGCGTCCCGAAACCAAACGTCGTCGCTGCTCTCGCGTCCTCTCTCGGCAAAAGGCCGGACGCTGCTCTCCCGCTCAACGCCTGCACACTCGACCGGACCGCGCCGAGACTCGCTTGAGGACCCGACTCGACTGAAGCCACTTTCTCGCGAGCGGAACTTTGTTGCCCAAGATGGGGTGCGGACAATCGATCGACGCAGAGGCTTCCAAAAACCAACAGCAGAGTAAAGCGATCGATGAGGAACTCAAGAAGGCAAAGGCGGAAGAGGCGTGAGTCGAGCGAGCCGCGTGTGTCTCTCGCCTTGTGCCGCGGGCGCTGGAGGCCGCCACCTTCCTCCTCGAAGTCAGGGCTGAGTATGTCGCCTCGGTTTACAGGAGGACGGTCAAGGCGTTGATGCTTGGAGCCGGCGAGAGCGGCAAGTCGACGATCGTCAAACAGATGCGCCTCATGTATGTCCCTCGGAGCGCGAAATGTCTCGAACCGGACACGCTGACGGACTTTCGACGGGCAGGTACGCCGAGCCTTATACGTCCGAGGAGAGGCACCTCTACAAGGACATTGTTTACTCGAACGCGTTACAGAGTATGCAGGTGCGTGACAGCGTATTCAGACGTCCCGAGGCGCGAGCTGACACTGGAAGAAAACCTCGGCAGGCCGTCGTCTCGGGTTTCGAGCACATCAACCTCGAGCTCCCTCTTGACCTCCGTCCCGCCGCCGAGTACCTCCCCTCGATCTCGACCGAGCACGTCGCAGATCGTCGGACGGGCGACATGCTGCCCGAGATCCGGGACGCGATCATTGCGCTCTGGGCGGACGGGTCGACGAGGAGAGTCGTCGGCATGAGCAGTCGCTTCCAGCTCAACGACTCGGCAGAATAGTGAGTCCTTCGTCCTGTTTGCTCGGGAGTCCACCCGAGCGCGTCGGACGGTCGAGCGAGGGTCGTCGCCAAACTGGCTGGACCTTCTCAACGTTTCTTCGCAGCGGCGCTTTGGAAACTGACTCTCCTCCTGCTTATTGACCCGCTTTCGCGCGCCTCCTCCACCATCTCTTGTTTGCACGTACAGCTTCTTTGATGCGATGCCCCGTGTCGGTGCGCCGGGGTACCTCCCGACTGATCAGGACATCCTCCGCACGCGGGTCCGTTCGACCGGGATCGTCGAGCACGCGTTCGACGTCCGCGGGCAGAAGCTGAGGGTACTCGATGTCGGTGGCCAGAGGTCCGAGAGGAAGAAGTGGTGCGTTTTCACGGAGGCAGCCCTCGCTAGACCTGAGCGTTCACAGATGCGCGCAGGTCCGCTGATATCCTTGCCTCGCGGCTGATCGCACAGGATCCACTGCTTTGAGAACGTCAACATGCTCATCTTTGTCGCGGCGATCTCGGAGTACGACCAAGTCTTGTTTGAAGACTCGACCGTGAACCGGCTCGCCGAAGCGACCATGCTCTGGGAGAGCGTCGCCAACAGCCGCTGGTTCGAACGGAGTTCGTTCGTCCTCATGCTCAACAAGATTGACATCTTTGCTGCGTGCGTACCTCTGATCCAAGACCTCCAACCTGTGCCTGGTCCGAGGCTGACGAGGGCGCCGGAAACCACTCACGGGGATACAGCAAGGTCCGCAGCGGCGAGTCTCCGCTGGTCGAGTACTTTCCCGACTTTACGGGTCCGCCGGGCGACCTCGACGCGGCGAAACAGTACATGAAGCACAACTTTGTCTCGCTCAGCCGGAAAAAGGACCGCGGGCTCTACGTCCACTTGACTTGCGTGAGTCGCGCCATAACCGGGCTTGCTGAGTTCTCGAACGCGTGGCTGAGCTGGAACACTTCGTCGTTGATGCGACTTGACAGGCCACCGACACGGACCAGACGCGCGTCGTCGTCGGCGCCGTGATGGACCAGGTTCTAACTCGCTTGCTGAGCGAAGTCGGCCTGATCTAAAAAAAAAAAAAAGGCTCCTCCGACTCGACGTTTCCCCTCCTCTCTTCTTAATCGCTTCGCCCCTTCTTCGCACCACCTCGCATCGGTCTCTATTCTGGGCTCTCTCACCCATGTCGTATTTACTGGCTCTTCCCTCTCTTACCTCTCTACTGCCATTCCGCATCGGTATACCCACCCCCCTTCCCCGGCTCCGGGACTCGCTCTACTCAGGTTCATACGTCAATCTCTGCAATAGGTCACTACTTGGATCCGGACGGAAGCGATTGCGAGTTGAAGATGCCTTTCTGTTGCCTCAGAAAGCGTCGGGCGCGGTTTGGCTGTTTCCCGCTTTCTCCCACTCACTCCGAGTTTGGTTCTCTGGCTCGTCCGCATCGCACAGCCCGGATTCAAGCACACAGACATGTCGAGCCAATCGCCCGAAGACGATCCGACTTCGTCGCAGCTGCGAGACAATGACCACGAGTGCGCCCGTTTTGTCCTTTCTCGCGTCTCCTCGAGCGGCCCTCCTTCCTCGCACCGGACCGCCTCTCCAGTCGTCTCGAGCCATCGAGACAGCGAATCCGAACCCTCCCGAGTCGGCACCGAACCCTACAAGCTGACCGCTCGGACTTGGGACGCGCGCGCGCGCGCGCCCTCCGCAGTGCCTTGGTCGCGCTCCTCGACAATTTTATCGCCGACAACACCAAGAAGCGCCGGTTGAAACTCGAAGGGATCGTCTCGCACGGTGAGAAACTCGCGAAACAGTACCAGGGGGACGTCAAGAAGGTGCTCGACGACGCGGACGCCGAGATGTGAGTGGCGCTTTGTCGCGGTTCGACTCGGAACAACAGGCGCCCGCTTTCTTTACGACGCGCAGTGTCGGTGTGAGGTTTGCATTCAGCTCACTCGGTGCTTGTGAGCCACCCCGCAGCGACAAGCGAATCGAGGCGTTCCAGAAGGAGGAAGCGCTCCGGATCGACGAAACTCGCCAGCTCGAATCGCAACTCGTCGCCCTTTTACAGAAACGCTCTGTACGCCCTCCTCCAACTCGGACCTCCTCGCATTACCCATCTGAGCTGATCTTGACTGCGTGTCATTGAAACACGTTTGCAGGACTCGGTCGAGTTGGCAGCCGGAGCGGTTGCCCAAGAGATTGCGAGTTACGTCGAGGCGTCGCAGCAGTTGACGAAAGAGATCGAGGCGATCGCGGACGGTGAGTTTGTCGGCGCGCGCACGCCTTGCCCTCTCTCTCTCTTGAAGTCCGAGAAGTCCGGTCAACGAGCGAGGCTAAGCGGTTATCGTGTCGGACTTGCAGAGGAGATGGCCTACTGGGAAAAGCAAAAAGAGCTCCTCTTCTCGCCGCCGCCTCCTCCTCCTCCTTCGGAGCACGACGTCGGTGGCTCCGTCGAAGCCGGCCACGTCCCGCAGCAGCAGCAGCAGCAGTACGGCGGTCCGCAAGGCGAAGCGAAGAACGCATCTCCGACCGCTGCGGGTCGCTTCTTCCCGGACGACCAATTCGAATACGCCGACCCGCCTGCTGAAGCGGCTCCTTCCCGTGCGGCGCCCGCGCGTCGTCCCGCTGCTGCTGGTGCTGCGGATGGTGAACGTGGGAGCGCTTCAAAGGAGCAGCAGAACGGGGGAGGAGAGGGAGTGACGTTCTTTGTCGAAACGGAGCCAACGAGAGGAGGAGGAGGAGGAGGAGGGGAGGCCGTTCCGATGCAGGTCGACTCGCGCACCGGCGCGTGAAGGCTGGCGGTGGGTGTAAAAGCTTGAACGGACGGGAGGTTGTTTTTAGCTGACGCGAAAGAAACCCCTCACTGATGAGGTAATGCTCTGAATTCGGGGTGGTGGGATTGACTTGGGGGGAGCTGTTGTACGGCGCGCGCGTGGGGGAGAGAGAGAGAGAGCCCAAGAAGCGGAAAGATTTCGATCCCCACGCTCGGTACGGGAGCGATGCGGTGCGGTGCGAGAGCTTACCTCTTCTGCCATCGCTCTCGCTCGAGGGTTCGCCGGGTCCGAGACCTATCTCGAGCATGCAAAAGACAACGGGATTCGAGCGCTCGCGTAATGGATGGTGATTGCGCCTCTTCTGTCTACTTCTTGCCCGACTTCTTGATCCCTGCAGTACCGAAAAACAATGTGCCAGGCCAAACCGAGGGTATTGATCAGCTCGCAGGAACTCAACGCAGGCCAGGCAGTAGAGAGATACGGGAACAAGTAGGTGGCCGGTGGTGAAGAAGAAGAAGGGGAATGAGGGGGCGACGAGGAGGGAGGAGGGAGGAAGGAGGGAGGAAGGAGGGAGGAAGGAGGACGTACCGCCACCGAGGAGGGGACCTCCCTTTGCCGCCTTGGCCTGCATGTCCTTGAGCTTTGCCGCTTCAGCTTTTTGCTTGGCCTGCGAGAGAGAGTCCAGGCCAACGTCACGTGGTGGTGCAAAGTCGATTGACGAAGCGAGCGGGTAAGGGGACGGGGAGTCGTCAGCTCCTTTCGCTCCACAGTCCGCTATTCACGCCTGCGTCTCTCCGCCAAAAAGTGATCTCTGGTGAAACCGTACCTTGAACTGAAAGAGTCGCCGAAAAGATCCAAGTACGTACGCGAGTACGAGTCAGCTACAGACTCCGCGCTCGCCTGCACTCAGGGAGGGCGGGGGGAAAGAGACTGACCGCCGCGTCGTCCTCGTCGATCTCTTCGTTCTTCTTCTTCGGGGCCTTGAGAGGCTTGAGCTTACCTGCAAGGGGGTTGCGTGGATTCGGGGGGTGAGCGCGGGTCCTGGGAACGAATGGGCAGCAACTCGGTGGGGAGATTTCGGGGGAGACGCCCGCCGCCGCGAGCGACTGTTATGCGGGCCCCTCGCCCCCGTGTCGATTGCAGAGAGAGCCCAAGAAAAAGACGTACCGCCCTGCGGGAAGTGGACGGAGTGTTTTTGGGGGTCAGTGCGAGAGCAAGAAGGAGGGTCCAAGGGATAAGTGGACTCGCCTGTCGTCCAGACATTTTGCAGATTAGAGGTGAGGGGGGGCTAGAGATCAGGATCCCACGATCCAAGTGAGCGTACGAAGCGGAGTCAGTCGAGCGATGAGAGAAACAAGCTGGAGAACCCAGGCTCGAGACGGGGAACGCAAGCTTACAGGGTACTAGTCTGCGGTCAGAGAGAGTCACTCGTGGGTTGGCACGCGGACTACGAGTGCTTGAACCTGGACAGCGCAAGACGAAGAGAGAGAGAGAGAAAGCGAGCCAGAGCAGCTGGACTCTGAATGACTGCAACCTGTTGGGCGACTGTACAGCCTCTCACTCGCGATCTTTTACATGGCTCAGTATCGACGATAGGGCTATCCCGGCGACGCGCTCGTCGTTTCAACCCCTCGCCGCTCATTCCCGACGCATCTCGTCTTCCTCGTCGTTGTCGACTCGCACGCAGGCCCCGTCGTTGAGGAGCGGCACACGCAGATATGAGCACGGCACCGTCAACGTCACCAAAGACGTCACCGAAATCGGCCCACTTTGTGTTGCCCCCGGCTCCGACTCCGAACCGGCAACGTAGGAACCAGCCACCACCACCACCTCCTCCCGCCGCTGCTGCTGCTGCTGCTGCTGCTGCGCCGGGGCCGCCCCTCGAATCGCCATTACTGTCCGATGCCGCATTCAGGTGGGGCAACAACGTCGGCACTTGGTGGACAAGAAGAGATTCGCTCCCGACCGCAACTGCTGCTGCGGGTGTGGGTGGCCCCGACCTCAAACTCTCGTCGACTCGGACGAAACGCGCGCGCGCAAAAGCACCTCGCGGAGGAGTGGCGACGTGGGACCGGTTCGTCTCGCTGTGGTACGTCAAACCGGACCCGAACGCCCCGCCGACACCGCACCTCCACGGCGATTCCGACTTGCCCTTCTCGCCTCTCGTTCCAACCTTCTCGTCCCTCCCGACCTCGCCGGCGACGCTCAACAAAAGAGGTCGACTCGCCCAAGTGGTCCTCGGAGCCTTGTTCCTCCTCGGATTGTATGAACTCGCGCAAGCGGGAACGAGCGGTCGTGGTGGGGCGAGGTCGAGACCGGCCAAAATGGTCGACTCGAAATCGCTCAAGTTGCAAGGGCGAGACCCGTACCGCGTCTTGGCGCAACTCGTCGTCCCGCCGGCACCGGCGACTCGCGACTCGGTCGTCCCGCCGCGGTACCAAACCCATTTGCCCGGCGTCGACTCGCTCTGGATGGAACCCGATCGGTTCGGCGACGCCGAGACCGCATATCCGGACTCCAGCACTGCCGCCGCCGGCGAATCGTACGAAGAGTTGAGCGAGATTGGCGACACGACGGCGATCGTGTTGCACTGGAAACGGACCGACAATGTCGCGCTGATCTTGGCCCACTTGTGCCAGTACACGTTCTTTGATACTGTCCTCGTCTGGAACAACAACCCCGAGATCCAACTCTCTCACAAGGTGCGTACTCTCGTGAAGGGAGGGGGTCCCTCTTATCTTTTCGCGGCGTGAGACAGGGAAAGCTGACTGGAAAACCCCGACCGCGCCACACACACACACACGCACACACGGGGCCTGCAGACCTTTGCCTCGTCCCGCTGCCCGGCGTCGAAACTCCGAATCTACAACTCGCCGCGGAACCTCCTCTTTGTCGCTCGGTTCCTCGCTTGCGCGCAAGCCGATACCCCGTACTGCTACTTCCAAGACGACGACTGGCTCGTCCGACCCTTGAGGTCGATGTACACCCAGTTCAGTCGCGATCCCGAAGGTCCCGTCGTCGTCAATACCAACAGTCAAGTCGCGGCGCTGTTTGGACTCGAGTGGTGCTTCTACAGTGAGTTCGCAGCAATCTGCTCCCGCACGAATGTTTGGTGGGTCCCGAAGAGAGAGGATCCTCGGACTGACAGCCTCCCGACGACGGGGTGCGTGCCGCAGACAACCCGCTCCATACGTGTTTCGCCTGGGTCGGGACGGGAGCGTTCACGTCGCGCCTGCACGTCGACCGGTTCCTCTCTCTGTCGACCTTGCTCGGGTACTCGCGCGACGAACTCGCCCACGCCGACAACTCGTTCACGACGTTCCAGAACGAACCCCCCTATGTTTTGACGAGCGGGTTGGTTCCGTTACCGACGCCGTTTGGACACAGCGATGGAGAGGGCATTCAGAGGAACAAGGACTTTATCGTGAGTGCCACCTCGAGGCTGGTCTCGGGTCTTTTGGCGACGCGACTGACGGGGGCGCGGTTCGTTCCCCATTTTTCTCTCGCGGCGCGCGTGCAGCAACGAGGGTTGGTCCGCTTATCGGGTTACCTCGACGCCAAGTTCCCCATCGACCAACTCTCGGAAGAGGAGCGACGCGCCGGCGCTTTGACGCCGTTGCAGAGCGTCTCACCTTCCCCGTACCGCCCTTCGCTCTCGCCGCCTCTCCCCCCTCACCCATGGTCGCATCACGCCCGGTCCCTCTGCTCCCCCTCGGATACGTGCCTCTTCCTGACCAACATCCAATTGTTGCCGCCTCCCGACGCGAGTCAGTACCCCGGACCGGACCGGGTCGCCAAGTTGCAAGAGTGGGAAGAGATGTTGGGGTGGGTGGGGAGGGGGTGGATGGAAGGGACCGAGAGGTGGAGGGAGGAGGAAGGGTGGAGCTTGAAGTGGGGGTATGAGAATGCGGTCGATGGTGATCCCGAATCGGCGTTCAGGTCGCCGGATGGTGAGTCACCCCGCGCGGTCCCGGCGTACGGGACCGGGAACCCCTTTTTTGAGTGCCGGCCGAAGAAACTGACGCGCTTTGCTCTCCTCTTTGCCCCTGCTTGCAACCCCCTGAACGGCAGTCATCCGCGCGGGCGACTACCTCGGATTGTTGTTGCTCGCACCGCTCGAACCGAGCGTGACGAGGACCGTGACGGTACACGTCATCCTCGAAGACGCGCGGCGCATTTTGAACACTCCTCCTTCGGCGGCGGGGAGCGGACGGGTTCAGGTCCAAGTCAGCGCGGACGGTTACAAATGGGTGAGCACAGCTTCCTAGTGGCCGCACACGCGCGCGCGTGCACGCGTCGATCTATTCCATGCTCGCGAAAGAGAGCGAGAGAGAGAGCTGACCTTGGACACAACAGGTCCCGGCTCGTTCGGCCGCCGCCACGACTGCCGAACCCGTCTTTACGTGTTCCGGTCCTCGGTACCGCTCGACCCTCCCTTCTCCCTCGCTGTCAAATTCGAACCTCGTCTCTGCCGCCGCGCGTCGGATCCTCGCCGCCGAACGCGCCGCGGACGAGTCGCGGACGGCGCTCGGTCGGTGGTGGAGTCGGTTAAGGCGGAGGCGAGCGAGTCGACCGATGGAATGTACGGTCGAAGTGAGGGCGACGATGATGGCGACGGGGCACGAGGTCGGGTGGAAGGCGGTCAGGATGGTGGCGGTCGGCGCCGGCGGCGGCGGCGGGAAGGACAAGCAGAAGAAGCAGGACGAACCGGTGTTTGATGTCGGATGGGGAGTGTACGAGATGTGGGTCACTGCGGCGGACGATTAGCGTGCTCGCAGGGTGTGAATTGGTGAGAACTATAGGGCATGTCGCATGATGACGTGGTCTGAGCGAGAGGGGACAGTAAGAGAATACAAGTTGGAATACGTTTTGAGTGAATAAGAAAGCGGGGTTACATTTGGGGTCGGTCGGAGGCTTCGCTCCTCCCCCCTCGGACCCGAAATCTCGCCTCGTTCCCCCCTCGACTGCCTCGCGTGACTCGCCCGAGCCTCTCATCTCACTCTCCTCGGTATCAGGCGAGCAGGGGGTACGCGCGCGCGTGTTTCGCTACCCAGGTTCTGTCCCCCTTCTCTCTCTCTGGCGCGTGGGTCGAGCACCGCACCGCCCGACGCCATAGTGCCCGCTCCAGGTCCCCCGCCGGGCCTCTGGCCGCCCGGGGGAACTGCTCATTCGAATCAGCAGTCTCCCTCGGGGCAGCCCACTTCCTCCATCTCGCTCCAGCAGCAGCAGCAGCCGTCGTCGTCGTCGTCGTCGGGCGCGTCGACTTCGCTACTCACCATCGTCAGAGTACGCTTCTCTCTCCCTCTACACAGCGCGCGAGACACTTGACACTGACGCGACGATACCAACGACAGGCTCAGATCGTGTTCCTGTTGAGCACGCTGTCAGAGGACAACTTTGCCAAGAACCGCGACGAGATCCGATCGGTAAACTTTCGTCCTCCCCCTCCTCGCGCGCATGCCCACTGACACGGCGGTTCTCGAACGTGTTACAGCTGATCGACCTGCATGGACCGGCTCCGCACGCGCATCTGATCCGGAGACTGATCCAGGGGGCCTCGTCACTCCTCGACCCGGCTCACGGATCTCAGTCGCCGTCCGCTTCGCAACCGCCGTCACCCGAACTGCACCTCCGCCTCCTCGTGTCCGAGGTTCAGCGGTGCGCACGCGACCCCAGCCTCGCAGAGCGGTTCCGCGATGCCGTCCTCGAAGGGAGTGACGGTCCCGCAGGCGCCGACCAAGTCTTGAGAGTCACGCGCTTGTCGACCCTGTTGGCCCACTCGTCGTTGAACGATTTGTCGGCTCTCGAACGCCTCGTCTTCTGCGCGCCGTTCCTCACCTTGTTGAACCCGTTGGCGACCGCTCCCGCGACCGGATACAAGCGCGCCCTCGGCCTCGACGCGGCTCAAGTCGTCAAGCAGGCGCTCCCCGGTGCGCTCGAACAGCTCGGAGCTCCCGCGAAAGGTCCACGCGACCTCGCCGAACTGTCGCCGTTGCCCATCTCGCGCCTCCTCGCGATCCTCCTCTCGGACCTGTACCTCGGCGAGTCCCCTCCGTCCGCCACTTTGGCCAACCCCGAACGCCTGTTCTCGGACGAAGACCGTCGCGCGATCGTCCTCTCGGCCGTGCGAGGCCGACTGGGCCCCGAAGTCGGCGCGCAAGCGCTCGCGCACGCGTTCAACGAGATCGCGTTCGACGAGCAGAGGCCGCCCACCGTCGTGACTGCGCTCGCTCGCCTCGCCCCCGTTCCGGCCTTGTCGTCGCCCGAACTCGTCCGGAGCGTCCTCGGCAAGTTTGGCAGACTCAATGCGGAAGACGCCGGCGGCCAAGGTGGACTCGAGATGCGGGTCGCCCAGCAGATGTTTGACCTGGTCGAGTTTGCGAGCCGCGAAGGCGAGGCCGGACGCGGTGGTGGAGTCGACATTGCGAGCTGGGTCCGCGCCGTGCACGAGTTGCAGCCGGCGCTCAGGTGGGGTGACGTCGTTCGCGGCTACGACTCGCCTTCGCGTGCCGGCTCCCTCCCCGACCACCACTTTGGCGTCCGCGCGTTCGCTGCCGTCCTGCAGCACTCGCCTTCGCCCCAGCCGACTGCCGACAACCCGCACGCGAACCCGGTCGCGTCTTCGCCTGCCGGACTCGTCTCGGCTCCGGGCGGTACGAGCGCCGTCTCGGGACTGTGGACCGTCTGGGCGAACCCGGCCTTGCAGTTCTCGCTGCTCGACCGGCTCGTCTTTCTCGCTTCGGCAGCGCTCGCAGGTCCTCCCGGCGTCGTCCCGACTCCCGCCGCTGGCGACTCGACTTTCAACCTCTCGAACCTCGCGAGCGTCCACAAGGTCGTCTCGCTCGACGACGCCGCTCAGTCCGGCCCGTCGATCAAGTCGCTCGCCCAGTCGGTGCAGAGTTCGCCGTGGAACGCGTTCGAGTTGATCGGGACTTTGGTCCGATTGGGGGGAGAAGGGATCCAGCAACAGCAGCAGCAACAACATGGCGCGACGACGCCTGGAGGAGGGAACGGAGAAGTCGCGGCGCGGGTGCACGAGTTGCTCGACCGCGGGTGCAAGACCAACCCCGAGTTGGTCCTGATTGCGCTCACGCAGGTCGAGGTGCGTTCCCGATTTATTCCCGTCTTTTGCCTTTTGCCGCGTGATGATGCTGATCGGACGACTTTGGTTCTCCATCGATCAGAAACCCTGGAACGCGATCCACTCAGAACTCGTCGCGCGCTTGTTGTCGACCTTCCTCACCGGTCACCCGGCGCACCAGCTCGTCTTCCTTCGCCTGTACCAGAACGACCGGCAGTTCCTCTTTGCGGCGCTGCGCGACTTTTACGCCGAGTCCGAGATGAACGTCACCCGGATCGTCGACATTGCCCAAGACCTCAAGGCGCTCGACCAAGTCCTCGAATTGAGGCCGTTCGTCCTCGCGCTCGACCTTGCGGCCCTCGCGAGCCGGCGCGAGTACCTCAACCTCGAGAAGTGGCTCACGAGTCAGTTCCAGGCGCACGGGTCGCAGCTCGTCCGGACCGCGCTCGAGTTTGTCGGGCACAAGGTGCAGCACGAGTTGAGACGGCAGGAGGTTGACAACCCGCCCGAGCCGACGACGCTCGCGCTCAACGCGGTCACGATCGCCGTCTTTATGCGCGTCTTGCGCGCACAGTGCGTTTTGGCCCCCTCCCCCCGGTCTTGCTGAGACGAAGATCCGGAAGCTGACGACGGAGCATCGCTGTTATTTGCAGCCACGAGTTGTTCACGGGAGGCGACGTCGAGCTGTTCAAGGAGGTCCGGACACAGTGCCTCCAGCTGCACCCGCGCCTGATGAACTTTTCGCCCAAGAACACCGACTCGGAACCGGGAATGGCCGTCACGGCGTTCTCGCCCGAGATCGAGGCCGAATGCGACGCGCTGTACAAGCGCATGTACGAGCAAGAGATCTCGGTCGACAAGGTCGTCACGGCCCTTCGCCAGGCAAAGGAGTCGGACAATGAGCACGACCACGAGTTCTTTGCGTGCTTCCTGCACGGCCTGTTTGACGAGCACCGGTTCTTCAACACGTACCCGGCGAACGAGCTCGCCCTCACCGCCTCGTTGTTTGGCGACCTGATCCAGTACCACTTGATCGACTTTGTCCCGCTCGGGATCGCCGTGCGCTACGTCCTCGACGCGCTCCGGAACCCGCCCGACTCGAACTGGTTCCGCTTCGGGATCCAGGCGCTCGGTCGTTTCCAGTCGCGCCTGAGCGAGTGGCCGCAGCTCGCGCACTCGATCTTGTCGATCCCGCACGTGCAGCAGTTGCACCCGGAGGTGGCCAACATTGCTCAGCAGGCGTTGATCCAACGTGAGGAGAACGGCGGGGCGGGAGCGGCGCCGGGAGGCGTCGACATTGGTGGCATGGCGGGGGACGCGCTCGAGAGCGAGCAGCCGCTCGAGCCGGAGCGTCACGCCTTCACTGCGATCCGCGTCGAGGAGGACGGCGGCGACCCGGATGCGCCGGACGAGCAGACGTCCGACAAGATCTTGTTCATCGTCAACAACCTCGCGCCGACCAACTTTGAGACCAAGGTGCAGGACATGCTCGACCGAATCGAGCCGATGCACTATGCTTGGTTCGCGCACTACCTCGTCGCGCAGCGCGTCTCGATCGAGCCGAACAACCACCAGCTGTACCAGCAGTTCCTCGAGGCGCTCAAGATGCCGGCGCTCGTCAAGCGCGTCCTGTACGAGACGTTCGTCAAGCTCGCGACGCTTCTCAACTCGGACAAGACGGTCCAGTCGTCGACCGAGCGCACGTTGCTCAAGAACCTCGGCTCGTGGCTCGGTGGCCTGACGCTCGCCAAGGACAAGCCGATCAAGCACTCGAACATCGCGTTCAAGCAGCTCTTGATCGAGGGCTACGACTCGAACCGCCTCATCGTTGCGATCCCGTTCGTCTGCAAGGTCCTCGAGCAGTGCTCCAAGTCGCGCGTGTTCCGCCCGCCCAACCCTTGGTTGATGGCGATCCTCCGCCTTCTCGTCGAGCTCTACCAGTTCGCCGAGCTCAAGCTCAATCTCAAGTTCGAGATCGAGGTCCTGTGCAAGAGCCTCGACATCGACTTGAAGGACGTCGAGCCGACCGATATTCTCCGGAACCGTACGCAGGAGATCGCCGCTCGCGAGCAGGCCGCCGGGCAGGCGCAGGCGCAGGCCGCTGCGCTCGCAGCCGTCGCCGCGAACGGTGGCCAGCAGGGCATGTCGTCGGCTTCGGTCGAGCTCGCCCTCGCGAACCTTGCAGCTCAACAGCAGCAGCAGCAGCAGCAGCAGCTCGGCGGGCACGACCTGGAGGAGGCGACTCTCCGTGCTGGGTTCGGCAACGCTCCGTCGGGCGCTGCCCACCACGCACTTCCCGCCGCTGGCTCGCAGGGCGAAGCTGGCCGCGTGCCGCCGATGCTCGGCGCCAACCAGGCCGGCTACTCCCTCTCGCTGCAAGGTGCGTTGCCTCCTTTCGCACCCAGGTCCCGTACCTCCAGGCATGCTGCTGACCTGCTCATTCTCGCCACACAGACACGGTCTCGGCTGCGCTGCAGAATCTCCCCGGTCTCGTTGTCTTCAACTCGCAGCTGCCGATGTTTGCGTCGAACCCGACGCTCAAGCGCGTCGTCTGCCTCGCCATCGACCGCGCCATCCGCGAGATCATCGCACCGGTCGTCGAGCGCTCGGTCACGATCGCCGGCATCTCGACTCGCGAGTTGACGATGAAGGACTTTGCCATGGAGGGCGACGAAGGCAAGATGGCGACCGCCGCGCACCTCATGGTTCAAAGCCTCGCCGGCAGCCTCGCGCTCGTCACCTGCAAAGAGCCGCTCCGTCTCAGCATGGTCGCGCACGTCCGCACCCTGTTGCTGCAGAACGGCTTCACGGACGAGAACCTGCCGGAGCAGGCCGTCCTCGTGGTCGTCGCCGAGAACCTCGACCTCGCGTGCAGCGTCGTCGAGAAGGTTGCGATGGACAAGGCGATCCTCGAGGTTGACGAGGGTCTTGCGCCAGCGTACCTTTCGCGCCGCAGCCACCGCGAGCGTTCGCGTGAGGCGTTCTGGGACACGGCCGCGATGGCCGCGTCGCATTATTCGGGCATGCTTCCGGACCCGCTCCGTCTCAAGCTCGGCGGCCTGTCGCCTCCGCAGCTGCAGGTCTACGAAGACTTCTCCCGCCTCCGCGCCGCCATCCCGCCCGCCGTCGACGGCCGCAACGGCGGCATGTACGCCGATTCGCCGGCCCTGGCGCCGGCCGTCGCTGCGCCGCAAATCGCCGCTGCTGCCGCCATCGCCGCCGAGACCGTCCTTCTTACCGGCCCGCAGGTCATGGAGAAGTTCACGAGCCTGATCGGCGAGCTCGACAAGGCGCTTCAAGCCGAGGCGCCAGCGTCGGCTTTGACGGGTGTCGCCCAGGACAGCGAGCTCCGCCGTCTCTTGCAGCAGATCCCGCTCGTGGCGGCCAGCTCGGTCGCCATCGACGAGACGGCCCTCGCCTGCTCGCAAAAGGTCGTCCAGCTGCTTTACCGCAGCGAGACGACCCTCGCGCGCGACACCTACGTCTTCCTCCTTGATCGCCTTTGCGCGATCTCGACCAAGGTTGCGAAGGAGGTCACCATGTGGCTTGTCTACGCCGAGGACGAACGCAAGTTCAACGTGCCCGTCACGGTCGCGCTTCTCCAGTCGCGCTTCATCAACGTCGCCGAGCTCGACCTCCAGCTCGCCAAGTCGGTCGTGCGCGACTTCCGTGCCTCGGTCGTCGATTTCGTCGCCGGCCTCGTTTCGGCGTGCCTCGCCGAGGTCCCGCCCGTCGCGACCCGCGAGCAGTTCTCGAACTCGTTTGAAGCGCTGAACCAGGCTGTCCGCCAGGGCAAGGCGACCGATGCTGCGCGCGCCCTCCTTCAGGACATCCAGAAGGCCGGCACTGCCAGCGTTCGCGAGCTTTCGCCGGGCGAGAAACTTCAGTCGGCGGAAGAGCCGGGCGTTCGCGAGCAGCTCACGCTCTGCTTCGGCGAGTGGGTCCGCCTCTACCAGCAGTCGTTCAACGTCGAGAAGTCCTTCGTCGAGTTTGTCGTCCAGCTACAAAAGCAAGGGATCCTCAAGGGCGAGGAGATCTCGTCGCTCTTTTTCCGCGTTTGCGCCGAGGTCAGCACCGACTCGTACATCAAGAACAAGGCCGCCGGCGGCACTCCGGCGACGGGCATTTTCCAGCCGGTCGACGCCTTTGCGCGCTTGATCACCTTTATGATTAAGTACCACGCCGACCCGACCGGAGTCGACAACGACCGTGCCAAGGTGCACTACATCACCAAGGTCCTCTCGTGAGTCGCCTTCCTCACGCTCGGAGACTGTTTCCCTCCTTGCTGACGCCGCATTTTATTGTGCAGCATCGTCGTGCTCGTCATTGCCGACTCGCACGAGACTCTTGGCGTGCACTACCAGGCTCGGCCGCACTACCGCTTCTTCAGCTCGCTGCTGTCGAACCTCGCAAGCATCGAGGGTCACCTCGGCGCCGCCTACCCTTCCATTCTTGTCGCGCTCAGGTGAGTCGAGTCGTGTGCGCGCGCGAGGCGAGCTACCGGCGTGCTAACTCGCGTATCCACCCCTACAGCCACTCCCTCACGACCTTGTCGCCCACCCTTTTCCCCGGTGTGGCGTACACCTTCCTCGCGCTCATGTCGCACCCGCGCCTCCTGCCGAAGCTTCTTGGCGGCGAGAGCCGCGAAGGCGAGACGGCCTTCACTCGCCTGCTCGTGTCGATGCTCCGTTTCCTCGCGCCGTCGCTTCGCCAGGGTCACCTCCGCGACGGAACTCGTGCCTTATACCTCGGCACGCAGCGGCTGCTGCTTGTCCTCCTGCACGACTTCCCGAGCTACCTCAGTCGCGCGGCTTACGCGCTTCTCGACGCGGTTCCGAGCAACTGCATTCAGTGCGCCAACATCATCACGAGCGTGAGTCGAGCCTGGCCTCCCGCTACGATCCTTCTCGAGCGACCCGCTGACGTATACACGCGCCGCAGAGCTTCCCCGTGGAGCAGTCGCACCTTCCGGACCCGCTCTCGGCCGGCTTGTCGGTCGAAGCGATGAGCGAGTCGCAGCGGATCCCGCAGATCCTGGTCGACTACACCGCCGCCCTCTCGGCCGCCGGCATGAAGCCGATCCTCGACCAGTACCTCGCTGCCGGCGAGCCGGCGCAGGTCCCGGCGCACCTGCTCTCGCGCCTCGAACGCTCGGGCAGTGCCTCGGACGTCAAGGGCGCTCCGACCGTCAACGCCGCGTTGATCAACTCGCTCGTCTTGCACCTCGCGAGCGTCGCGTTGAACCAGAGCAAGGCGCAGAAGGGCCAGCTGGCGTTTGACGCCGAGTCGAGCCCGTTCAAGTTGCTGAAGCAGTTGATGTACGAGGCCGGGCCCGAGTTGCGGTATGCGCTCGTCGTCGCGCAGGTGAACCATTTGCGGTTCCCGAACGCGCACACCATGTGGTGCCACCGCTCGCTGCTCGCGCTGTTCACCGGCGCGACCGAGGAAGTCCAGGAGGGCATCGTGAGTTTTGCGGATCAATCTGTTCGGGCAAGAGACAAGTCGCTGACCTGCCCCCTCCGGAACAGCTCCGCGTCGTCCTCGAGCGCACGATCGCGAGCCGCCCGACTCCCTGGGGTCTCTTGGCGACGTTTGGTGCGCTCCTGCAGACTCAGCAGGCGGCGATTTCGGCGATCTTGGCCAAGTTGCCGGACGAGCGCGGTTCGGCAGAGTTCACGGCCGTGATTGGCGACCTCGCTGCGCGTGCTTCAGCCGCCCCGCCCGCCGCGCCAATCGCCACTGCCGCCTAGGGGCCCGAATCTGTCGACCTTCGCGTGTCAAGCGCCTTCCCTTCAGCGGACACGTGTACCACCAGTTGCCGTCCCCTATGCCGTCTATACCCCACCACATCACCCAGCAGCCACCCTTGTACATCCGGCCCATCCACCTCGCATCGTCTCACCTCTCCCTCGCTCGTATGTGCGGAACTTCTATCGCAGCAGCAGTGTCCTCTGTCGGTCCGGGCCCTCCCATCGTTCGTACGACAATCGCAAACTCTCTTTGGCTCCCGCTCCCCCTTATACAGCCTTCCTTGATCCCCCCCCCCCCTCTGTAGTACAGTAGTGCCTCTTGCCGTCGTTTCTTCTGCATATCCGCCGTTGTACCTTCCACCGACAGGTGCTGCGCTTTCGTGCGATCGAAGCCTCTGCTGCACCTTCCCGACGCGGGAATAAGCGAAAGTTTGTTTGCGGCGAGGCGCGACTTTGGTCGGACGAGCCACGGCTTCCTTCCATACTCGCGCAGGCCCCGCATCTTTGTCAAAGTCGCGCACTGGCTACGAGGAGGCGACAGGTCGTCATGGCCGGAGCTACAGACGCGTCAAAGGCAACTTCTGACGGCACGAAACCGTCGTCGAACCGACTCGAGTTCCCGACCCGCTCGTTCCACGGCGCGTTAATCGCGCTCGTCTTGTCCCTAGCCGTGTTCCGGTTCTTCATCCAAGGTGAGCTTGAGCGCTGTCGATTCCGAGGCCGAGAAAGGGCGGGTTTAGCGCTCGTCGAATCGCGTGAGGAGGCGGGCAACATGTGGGGTCGGAGGCGTACTAGCTCTACAGCTCGACCGGCGGGTTGGAACGGCCACAGATACGCGTACTCTGGCTCGCTGTATGTTTCAGCACAGTCTGGGCTGCGCAGGGATCGCGCGCTCAGCTAGCTGCGCAACCACAGCTGCCGCGGAGCAGCGGAACTCCGGCTTGGTCTCGGATCTCCTCTGGTTGAGACACGGCTTGGTGAAAGGCCGCCGCATGCTGACACAGCGTCTGTCATCTCGTTGCAGACGCGGACGACCGACACCATTGCAAAGCGTTGCTGAACGAGGGACGATGGCTCGACAGCAAGCACACGAGCTGGCAGCCAGAAGGTTGCATGCTGCACCCGTACAAGCCGAAAGAGGTCGGGACATGCTTGAAAGGGCGGAGTGTCGTCTTTATGGGCGACTCGACGGTTCGCCAGGTGTTCTGTGAGTTCTGCCCGCACAGATTTCTTGTCTCCCGCCCTATCGGAGTGCTGACGAGTCCCGGAGCAGACGCGACCGTCAAGCACGTCGACAAGAGCGTCGACACCAAGGCGGAGAAGCACGCCGACCGGATCATCAACGCCGGCGGAATCGATTTCGCGTTCTACTGGGACCCGTTCCTCAACAGCTCGCGGGCCGACCAGCTTTTGAGCGGTTCCCTCGACAAGTCGTCGCCGCAGGGCAAACCGACCTTGGCGGTCGTCGGCAGCGGGATCTGGTACCTCCGACACAAGAGCTCGGGCGGGATCGACGCGTGGAGTCGCAGGATGGACGACCTCTTTGCCGCTTCGAACCCGAACCGCGACTCGATCGCCGACGAGGTCATCCTGCTCCCGGTGGAAGACGCGATCGAGTCGCGCTTATCGCCCGAACGCGCCGCGAGCATCAAGCATGAGGACATCCGCAAGATGAACGAGCGCCTCGACGAGAAGCTCGACGAGGCGCGATTCGAGCCGGGCACGGGCACCGGCGGGCTCGCCGTCCCTCGCTCGTTCAACAAGGTCATTGCCGGCCTCGACGAAGAGACGCTTGACGGTCTGCACTTCTCCGACACCATCAGCAGAGTGCAGGCGAGCATCTTGCTCAACTTGCGGTGCAACGACGTCCTGCCGAAGCACTTTCCCTTTGACAAGACGTGCTGCTTCCAGTACCCGACGCCGAACTGGGTCCAGATCGCCCTCGTGGCGTTCCTGGTCGGGTACGCGCCGCTCGGCATGTACCTCTTCTCCCGCGGTTCGTCTCCCTCCTGGTCGTTGGCGCTTCCTCCCGAACATGCCCCCAATTGATTCGCTGCTGGTTCTTTTGCAGGCAACATCAACCCGACCGTCTTCCGCTTCTTCCCCGAGCAGAAGTACTTGCTGCCGCTTGCTATCTTTGGCTTTTCGACCGCGCTCCTTTTCGTCGCCGACCGGACGAACCTCTTCCTCAAGGAGAACAAGCAGTACGACGCCTTGACGTTCGGGATCCTGTGCTTCCTCGCCCTCCTCGCCGGCGTCGTCACGATGAAGCCGCCCGAGAAGGACCTCGGCTTCCTGAACCGCGACCAGACCGACGAGTGGAAGGGGTGGATGCAGATCGCGATCCTGATCTACCACTACCTCGGCGCGAGCAAGATCAGCGGGATCTACAACCCTATCCGGGTCCTCGTCGCGGCGTACCTCTTCATGAGCGGGTACGGCCACCTCAGCTTTTTCCTCAAGAAGGCCGACTTTGGGTTTGCGCGCGTCGCCAACATCCTCATCCGGCTCAACCTCTTGACGGTCGTCCTCGCGTACTTGATGGACACCGACTACCTCTCGTACTATTTCTCGCCGCTCGTCACAATCTGTGAGTGCTTGACGGCTCGCCTCGTTCGCTCGCGTCCCGCCCGCGTCCACCCTGCTGACAAGCTCATTCTGCAGGGTTCGGCATCATCTGGGTTACGCTCTGGATCGGACATAAGTACAATGACAAGCCGGCGTTCCTGCTGTTCAAGCTCGCGGCAGCTGCGGCTCTGACGGCCGTCTTCTTTGAGATGTCTGGACCGCTCGAAGCGACGTTCGACTTTATCAACTCGATCTTTGGCACCGCCTGGAACGCGACCGAGTGGCGGTTCCGTCAGACGCTCGACATGTGGATCGTCTGGGTCGGCATGCTCACCGCGTACGCTTTCATCAAGATCAAGGAGTACCGGATCACGGACGACCTGCGTTGGCCGCAGTGGCAGCGGTGGACCATCATCGCGTCCGGAGTCGCCATGGCCGGCTACTTTGTCTTTGAGCTCACGCGCGAGAACAAGTTTGTCTACAACGCATATCACCCTTACGTCTCGATCGTCCCCGTCCTCGCGTGGTGCGTCCTCCGGAACGCGACGCCGTTCCTCCGCTCGACGAGCTCCAAGTTCTTCATCTTCTTCGGCCAATGCTCGCTCGAGACGTTCATCATCCAGTTCCATCTCTTCATCGCCGGCGAGTGAGTCGATTCCGTTCGTACCACGCCCCGCCTGCCCTCCTTTCTGACCGCTCTCGCTTGTGCAGCACGCGTGGCATCATTATGATGATCCCCGGAGGACCTCTGCTGCGCCCCGTCAACTTTATCATCACCTCGATCGTCGTGAGTCTCCCTTCGCATGCCGCCTCCAGATGGTCCGCCTGATGCAAAATTCCTGCGCAGTTTGTCTACATTTCAAACCAAGTCGCCATCGCGACGGGCGTCCTGACCGCCATGATCTGCTACGTGCCAAAGCCCGCGTCGGGTGGCGCACGCCTGCCGAGCGCGTCGCGAGACGCGATCCCGGCCGTTCCGTCCTCGGCTTCTGCAGCAAGCGCGCACCCAGCCTCGGGCGAGTACGTCGCGCTGTCGACCATGTCGGACGGCGAAAAGGAGTCCGAGTCGCTCGGAAATGGACTCGCAAGGGCGAGAGGAGACGGCTTCATGGTCAAAGCCGGACGGTTCCTCGCGACCGACTTGTGGGTCCGGTTCGCTGCCATTTTTGCGGGCTTGTGGGCTCTCAATCTCGTATGTGAGTCAGCGGCCGTGATATCCGACACGACCGAGGCGGTGACTGATCGTTTCGCGTTCGCCCAGACCCTTCCTCTGTCGCATGAGCACATTCACCATCTCAGCACTGCATTCATTCTTTCCACATCTGCCGCCGCTTGCACTCGGCCTCCGAACCACGCAAAGCAAGAACGGCAGTGTATTATCAGCGTGCCGCTCGAAGTAGCGGATTTTCTGATTCGCGGCCCGCCGACGTCGACCACGCCTCACGTTCCCGTACGCCGGTGACCGTTCACGCGATTCCGTACTCGGAACGTCAGCGAGCAGCTCTATGTGATCCGACAACTCGTCAGCTTGTCGATGGCGTTCTCACTCGGCCAGTGTCGACTTGCTCACGGCTTTCGGAAATTCTAACGACGAGGAAGGTCCGCGGAGTTTCCGAATAAACGACATCTCTTCCCGCGCGCTTCAACGCCACATTTGTCTCCTTGAGCCGCTTGCCTTTCAGTCTCGTCCAGTCCGCTGCGCCAGCTCGATGCTCCCAGCGAGACGGCTGGGTCGGGGCGTCGGCCGACAGGAGGATGCCGTCGAGCTGGCAGAACAGGGCGCGCTGCTGAGCCCAAGGACGCACGCAGAAGCTTCAGGGTTGCTCCCTCGAACGAAGCAGCCCTCACCTTCGACAGTAGACTGGCGACGCGGCTATCCTCATCAGGATGGGTCACGCGTCGCCGCCTCTAAAATCGGTCCGCAAAGCCGCATCTATCTCCTCGCCGGTTGTCTCTTCGGTCTCGCATGCTTTATCGCCGTACTCGTCGTGCCGAAAGTGGCTCCGGACACTCTCGCTCACGTGCGGGACGATGCGATCTGCGCAAGCTGCCTCGCGTTGATCGTGCCCCTTCAGGCTCTTGCCCGACGAGGTGACGAAGTTTTCACTCGCACGATTGTCGGCTTCTGCATCGAGCTGAAGGTAGGCGGGGTCGTAACCTGGTATTCGATGACGAACAGGCTTCGGCTGACGCGGCTTACAATGAATTCCCGCAGATTCAAGATGCCGATATCTGTACTGGTGCCGTCGGGCTGCAGGCGCCCATACTCGCCCACGTTCTGCGCAGTATATCGAGCGGATCCGATGCAGCGCGCATGATTTGCGCCTCGCTCGTCGGAGTGTGCCCGATCCCGCCAATTCCGCGCGTTCAGCTGAAGTTCACCGAGCCCCGTTCGCTCCCTTCCGTCAAACGCGATTCGGACCCATCGTCAACAAGTTCGGCCGATCGAGGGCGCATCTTTCAAGTCGCTCACATGTCCGACGTGCATGTCGACCGAAAGTACATGGTGAGGAGGAGCTGAACCGCTCTTTGCCGAGCGCCGCTAAGACTTTCGCTTTCGCGCAGGTCAACTCCTCGGCCGACTGCTCAAAGGTCATCTGCTGTCGTGATTATGGTCCAGGCTCGATCGGCCCGCAAGTGCTCAACGAGGCTGGACCGGTGAGCCGGCTGCCAACGTCTCTGTGCTTATCGGAAATCGCCTTCTAACACGCCCTCTGTCCGACAGTATGGAGCCCTTGCGGTGAGGGACCCGTGTTGCGGCATCGTCCGAATTTGCATGATTGACGGGTGCAGCTTGTGCAGTGCGACTCGCCCCCGGCTCTGGCCGACAGCATGCTGCAAGCGATCGATACCGTCGCGCCGGACCGCGCCTTCACGATCTTCACTGGCGACGCAATCGATCACGCTGTGTGGGAGGACAAACGGCCCGTAAGCGAGCTCGTCCATACCGGTTTCGCGATGCGTCCAAATTCTGATTCATATCGCGGAGAGCAGAGAATCGAAGACGACCTCCGAGCTTGGTACCAACGATACGATAGTATGTCGACCCCAGTCTACTCGGTCTTTGGCAATCACGATGGAGCTCCCGTCAACTCGTTTCCGACCTGGTCGGGAACAAACGAAGAGCCTTACTGGCTGTACCAGGACGCAGCCTCGAGCTGGAATCGTACGATCGGATCGGAAGCTGCCGCCGAGCTGGCTGCGCTGAGCGGCTGCTATTCGCGAGTCCATCCGGGTACGAGACTGCGGATCATCTCCGTCAACACGAATTACTGGTACAAACAGAACTGTCAGTCTCGTCGAACGCCTCTTACCTCGCCGTCAAAGGGAGACTGACGATCTTGCAACTCACAGTCTGGCTATACGACTCTGATGCTATTCGGTGGGACCCGAACGGCATCTTGACTTGGCTCACTCGCGAGCTGGACGAAGCCGAGCAGCAGCAACAGCGCGCCTGGATCAGTACGTGCCGCAGAAGTCAGTCTTAGTTCCTCGCGCGGCTTACCGAGCGGCACTTCTACAGTCGGCCACATTCCTACCGGCGCGTCAGACATCTTGATGGCGCAGGCCAACTATGCGAGCCAGATCTACCACCGTTACCGCGATACAATCGCAGCGCATTTCTACGGCCATACGCATAGCGATACGTTTGCTATCGCCTACTCGGACTATTCGAATCGATCCGCCGCCAATGCTGAAGGTATCGCCTACGTCTGCGGCGCGCTGACGCCAATGAGCGGAAATCCGGTGTTTCGGGTCTACGATGTACATTCCGAATCCTACGAGGTCATGGACTTTCGCATCTATCGAGGTGAGCGACTTTGCCGTACCGTCACTTCCTATGGCG
Source organism: Rhodotorula taiwanensis (assembly GCA_002922495.1). Taxonomy (NCBI): domain Eukaryota; kingdom Fungi; phylum Basidiomycota; class Microbotryomycetes; order Sporidiobolales; family Sporidiobolaceae; genus Rhodotorula; species Rhodotorula taiwanensis. The sequence goes on along the minus strand of PJQD01000043.1, from coordinate 67,683 downwards.
CTGACTAACAGCTCTTGCAGCGGACTACAACGATCCGCAGTACCAGATCGAGCCGAACTGGTCGGATCCCTACTATTCGGCTCGCGACAGTTACGGCTCGTACCTCGATCCGCCTTGGCCCGCGGAAGCGAGCTTGAACGCGACTTACTGGAGCCTCGTAGTCGACGCTTTTGAGCGGAACGAGTGCGCAGCTCACTTGCTCCAGCGCAATCCAATCGGGAATCTCGTCTGACGGAGCTCCCTCGACCGCAGTGAAGCGTACGAGCTGTACAACGAGCGGCTCTCGCGCGGGCTCAAAGCGGGACCCTGCAGTGGCGAATGCAAGCGCAAGGTGCTGTGCCAGCTCCGCACACTCTCCTCCGAGCACAATTGCGTGGGTTTCTTCGTCTTCATCTCACCGAGAATCACGGCACTCACTCTGTTCCACCCGCAGGGGCAATCGCTCAACCTGACGCTCAGCTCTCGAAATGAGACCGCCGAGCTCGCGCAAGCCTGCACCGGCCCCGGTCTCGGCTCGATGCTGCAGGCCGTCGGCAACAGCCATATGTCGGAATTTGCCAAGGCGCTGCTCCAATGATGGACCGCGCCCGTAGCCATGGTTTCCAGGTTCGCGTATGAAGACTTTCCGCGTCAGCTGGGTACACCGTATGCGAGGTCGAACAGGGTGGCGGTCAAATTTGCCCACGACTGCTGGCCCCTTGCTGCCTTGCTATTACCCTACGCACAGAGTCTGCTACTCGCCCATCCTTCCTCAAGCTCGGAGCCACCAGCAGTCACCCTCTGCCTGCGTCGATGCGCTCGCAAGCCCGAGCTCGGGTGCGATCAGACGAGCTCGCTCCAGGAGTCCGCGGACTTCCCGGCAGAAGAGACGCTTACGCACTTGCGTTCGAGGCTCTTGTTTCTCTTTCCACGATTGCTCTCACTCAGCAACCAATCGCTCGCGGATCCCGACGGCTATGGAGGACTACCCGGACCCTCGCAGCCGCGCGTATGCGGCGGATCCGCGGGGCAACGCGCATTTGGCGACCGACGGCACGGTCCAGAAGGTCCTCAACGACATTGCGAAGGCCGTTCAGGCCTTGCTCGCTCGCTCGAACGAGAACCTCGAGACACAACGAGCCATCATGACTGCATACGAGGAGTGGCGAGGTGGCTTGCTCCAGCTCTTCGCGAGGAAGCCCGGAGCCCGCGTGGAGAATGGCTGGGGTGTCTGGGCGGGATACTGCGTGAAGGTCGAGCTGCAAAAGCTGCTCGAAGCGTTGGAGCTGCGCGTCGTGCTGGAGAACCCCAGGATTGCCGTAAACAGGCTGGTGAGAAACTCGGGTTGGCGACTGCACATCGACACCGCTGAAGCTTCACCTCTATGTAGGATCCTCTCAATCACTTGAACAGGACCATCCATGAAACAATCACGAGTGCGGATCGGTCGTTGAAAAATGCAAGGCTCAATCACAGCCCAGTGAGTAGAAATCGGGCGGGGAGCAGCGTGCATCCTGACCGCAGCTCTTCGCAGGACATCCCTGAGTATCTCAGCATCCCCGAAGTTCACCTTGTTACGCGCGAGGGGCGTGCCAACGAGGGACCGCACATCAAGGAGGAACCGCCAGCCGAGGAGGATCCGCACCCGCGCATTAAGCGAGAATCACCAGTAGTTAACCTCCACCTCATCCCGCTTCATCCCTCCCAGCTGCACTCGATGGGCCGTCATGCCCTCCTGAACCGCTTCAGCCTCCGCCAACAGCGCCTGTACCGGCTTTAAGCGCCCGTAGCGATCAAACTGTAGAATCGTCAGCTCTGTCCAGGAAAAGGATGAGCACGAAATGATGCATGCCCCCGCTGTGGGTCCTTCGCGCTGCGTGAACATTGATGCACGAAAAAAAGACAAGTCCGCGCTCTCCGAGATGCAAGTGTTCGTTCCCGCCGAGCAGCCTGCGCTACATGAGCTGCGAGAATGGTCGCGGTCGGATTTGGAAGCCGAGCTGCGAAGCCGATTTCTTCGAGCCGGCCGGGGAGCAGTCGAAACGCAATATGAGCACTCCACTTGAAGCCAGATGTAGAGCAGCCACCTTGAGAAGCTGTGTCTGGACCGATGAGATCACCGGCCACTCAACTTAGCGCGTGGGCTAACGTTAGCAGCAGCAGCGGCGGCAGCAGCGGAGGCGCGGGGTGCGTGGCGGTCTCGGGTTCGGCCTGACGTAGACCATGATTGGAGCTCGTGACAGCCCTTTCCTCCTCTTCCCCTACCTTAACTCACTCCTTCTGCAGAGAAGGGCTGCCAACGGCAACAAGCCGGCGGAACCCTCTGCAGAGAAGAACGCCGAGCAGCCCCACCTCTCGGCACACTCGGCACTTTCGATTGCGCAGCTGGGCCTCGACTCTGCCGATCGCCCCGCTCAATTTGAGAAAGTGGTCGCGCGGTCGCGTGTTCGCCTCGGGTTCTTCGCCTCGTGATAGAACACACGGACACCCTTCGTTCTACGTTTACGATTACGCCGTGCTGCCTGGCAATCGCGCTGAACGGTCCCACCTTCACTACGTCGCCCGCCCGCCTGTCGTTCCGCCCTTCGCCGGCCTCGTGCAAGACGCGCCCGGCTGACCTCGCGGTTTCTTTACCCGGGATTCCGCGTTCTGTCCCGCTCTCCTCGTAGCCATACGCAGCGGCGATCGCTTCAAACGGTCAGTCCCGTGCTGACAGTTGCTCTGACGCCAGAATGTGAATGCGCGTCTTCGTAAAGGCGGACGCTGACATTGGTCCCGCTACAGGGATCCAGCCTTTTCGATTCCCCTCATCCCTGCACAGCGACTCCTAGCATTTACAAACCCACGGACAATGGACCTCATCATCTGGGGCGTCGGATACGTCGCGTCGAACCAGCTCGAACGTCTCCGCCAATTCCGGTCGCCTCGAATCCCGTCGTGGGAGTCGCCGCCACTCGCAATCGCCGGACTCATCCACACTCTTCTCGATGGCGACACCGGTCCCGTTCTGACCGAGCACGGCCTGAACATCGTCCATGAAACGTGGCAGACTCGGCACGCCGCGCTGTGGTTGCGGTACCGAGCCCTGAAGGACGCGCAGCAAAAGGGCTTGATCGGATGCTGGGCCGGCATGTGCACGCCCGAAACCATGTCGTCGACGAAGGAGGCCGTCGAGGAGGCGCGGTGGGTCACTGAACACCTGACCGAGGCGCTCGATTGGTGCAAGGAGCGGAAATTGCGAAAATTACCGTTCGGCCAGATGGTGAAAGCGAGGCGCAACGTCAGGGAGTGAGTCGGCAGAGATCACAATACTCCACAATACGACTCGGGACTAATGGAGTCCCCACACAGGCGCAGTGGCTCCGATCCGCGTCCCGCATACACCGAAACTCCGCCGTCCCTCCTCGACTTGCCCTTCCCAATCCCTCTCGCACCGCAGTCGAGCCGCCTCGCGCCGATCGTCCCTCGCCCACCGACGCTTCATGTCCTCGAAACGCTAGCCGAGGAAGAGGAGCGTCTCCGCCCGCCTCTGTACACCGAAGAGGCCGACCTGTTGATCGGCGAGTCGACCCTCGAAGGCGGCATGTGGCACGATCCGCACGAGTCGCGCGCGTACGAAGCGGCGGTCGATGAGGATGACGACGTTCTCGCGATGCTGCAGCAACACTACCCCGAAGACTACGCGCACCACCCGCGCTCTAGCTAGCTAAGCGCAGTGTGGGCGGGATTCTCCTCCCGGGCCCCTCCTTTCTCAATTCTTCTCCATGGGCGTCGGGCTTAGCCCGGCATGGTTTTCTCAGTTCCCTCGACGCGTTCGACTTGTGTCGACTCGCTCCGTCTCGCTCCCAGTTCTTCGTCCTTCGCTCCTTTTCCAGCTGTTGCCACCACAGGTTGTATCGGCACTCCGTACCTCCCGCAAACTCTCGCTCTTTCGTTGTAGCTCGATGATGTCCCACTTTCCTTGTATTTGCAGTCCATGCGCGCGAGGACTCGCATCAGAGGCTGAAATGCCAAGTCACGCCGAGCCTGATTACAGTGGAACGGCGAAGATCGCCTCCGATCTAGCGGCCGTCCATCACGCTGTCTCTATGGGCGGTTCTCGTCGTGAGGCTTGTGTAAGCCTGGCGCGCAGCGAAATGCAGCGTCTTGGAAGAGACCGCGGCCGCCCCGTCCGCCCAGCACTAGGATTCGCCAAGTCTCTCCGCCGAGCGTCTTCTCCTCCACCTATACTCTCCTTTCTACAGGAAGATCGACAAGCATTGCAAGCGTCAAGTGACTCGCCGAACGTACTGTACTGCCGAAATCGAGCGTGCCAAATCGTGCCTGTACGCCGACGTCAGTCATGCGGGCCCGGGTGATCCATATCCAGACGACCTCGGGCGCACCTCATTAAGCCCACATCGCTCCAGTTAGGGACTCTGGCGTGAGCTCCTCGGCCGGCCGATTCGCCAGGTCGAGCGTCTCGCCCGTATCGGCGCGGTGCCACTCTCCCAGCTCGCCGTCCACGTCGTCAGTCTTGCAAAAGCGGCCGAGGGCCGTGTAAGGCGGCGCGAGTCCTTCTGCGTGCACGTAGACAATCTGCTTGAGGAGCCTGCCTGTGCTGTTGGCGAGTGGCCGACCGGCTTGATTGCGCTTGTAAGCTTTGATCACGGGGCGGCGCACGATGACGTTCAAGCGGTAGTCGCGTGCGAAAGCCGTGACGCGGCCGCCCAGGACGGTCAGTGCGTCGACGGTCTCGATCGCAGGCGGCAGGCTGTTGAGGAGTGCGATCACCGAAGGCATGCGCTCGCCAGGGTCGACCAGTGCCCACATTGGCCGAACCGTCAGCGTAAGCTTGCGGATGCGGATAGCGCCGAGCATCGGGATCTGCGGGAGCAAGGTCGTTCTCAAGTCGGCGCCGGCGCGCATCCAGCTAAAGGCGAGGACGTCGATCTCGATGCAGTGCTGGACGACCTTCTCGCACCACCCTGGCGGGATCGAGCCTCGACAGGTCAAAGTCGACAAGTGTGCCCGCGGCGAGACGAGTTGGAACACAATGTCGCAGAAGAGCGGCACCTCAGCGTAAGTCTCGACGCCGAAATGCTGAAGGCGCGGCAGTCTCTGAACGCGCCCGAAGAGCTTCTGCGACCGAGCGAGCGCGTCCGGCTCCGAGTCCCTAGATTTCGGTACGACGTAGAGGTAGACCGACTCGAGCGTGTCGATATGCGAGATCTGGACAAGCATCTGGTAAAAGGCGGAAAGCGGGAATTGCCACGAGATCCTGATTGAGCGCAACCGCGGCCAGAGCTCGGCAAACCGGAAGCGCGTGACGAGGAGCTGCATGACCGAGTCGGCGTACTCTCGCGCGTTCAGAGCGAGCAGCCCTTCGCATTCGGCGAGGATCGTCGCCATCGCTTTGACCTGCTTGCGAGTCGGGGCCGTCGGCTCTCCGGTGGCAGTGTCGCCGAGTCTGGCGTTGCGAAGAATTCCCACGAAACGCTCGTAGAGCGCGCCGAGATCGCGATTCTCGACGAGATCGACTGTTTGTACAAGCGGCAGGTACTTGAGGAGCCCTTCGGGAGCTGCGAGGCGAGCGAGCATATCGTCCGCATTCGCATGCAAGTGCAGGCTGGCGAACGCGGCCGCTTCGGCGACAGCCTTCCAGGCGCGGCAGACGCTCGCGAGTCGAGCCATGGCACGCAGCTTGTCCTTGAAATTCGTGCAGCCTTCGAATTGCGGGTGCAAGATCATTTCGACGACTTCGGGCGGCAACAGGTCGGCGGCGGCATAGTCCGTCCTGTCCGCCGCGGTCGTGGTAGCTTCCTCTTCGAGATCGTCATCATCGTCGGCATCGTCGTCCTTGAGCTCCTGCTGCCACGCGCGCGCGTCCTGCAACAGCGAGTCGAGACGATCCGGCTGCTCGACAGTCGTCAACATGACGGGCTCCGTTGCGAGGCTGTCGGGCACGGCGAGCACAGTGGACGCCATTGCACTCAGTTGCACGTCCGCACTGTTTCTTTGAGCAGCGTAGCGGAAAAGTAGTCAGGAAAGAAACAGATTCTCCACCGCGACTTTTTCTCAAACTGCGTCTCTCGAAATACGTACGGTCGATTCAAGCAGACTCGACTCGCATGCCAAGCATTCACCAGCGCCAGAAAGCTCACGGACAGAGGATGGAAATGATCGCGTTACGAAAAAAACTCAAGCGCTTCAAGCCTTCAAGCATCTTCGAAAGTCCCTCGAGAGACCTCCTTCGCCGGCCTGCCCCTCTGTTTCGGTCGACGATGAGTTCACATCTTCCACTGCTGTCCCGTCGAAGGGATGTCGACGTGCGACCACTCGGTGTAGTCCCATACACTGCCGAACCGGACAAATGCGTACCGCTTCGGCGGGTGCCCATCGGCGTTCAGGTAGACGATCTGGAGTGGCTGCTTCACGCCTAGCACCGGCACCAGGTGACCGGTATCGTCGAGCTCGAGGGCGTGCGAGGCTGGACGGGCGAGGATCGCGGCGAGGCGAGCGTTCCTCGCAAAGGCGGTCGCCATGTTCATCAGTTCGCACGTCGCGTCGACAGTCTGGATGTTGGTCGGCAAGCGGTCGAGCAAGTTCGTCGCGTAGGGCATGCGCTGAGGGGCCTGATTCAAGAGAGGATGGTTCGGCTTGACGTCAATCTGGAGTTTCTGAATCAGAATCGAGCGAAGTGTCGGCAGTCGCGGGATCAGCGACTGCGCGAGGTCGCCCTCGGGGTCCAGGTATCCAAAGAGAAGCAATCCCACGCTCTCGACGCGCAGAACGAGCTTGCGGCAAAGATCGCGCGGGAGGTGGCCGATCCAGCGGAATTCGGTCAGGTTCGCCTTGCTCGGGATGAGCGGAGCAACGAGGTCGTAGGGGACCGGAGGATCGTGCCACGTCTGGCAGACGATCTCTTTGAGGTTTTGCACCGGTTCGATCGACTCGATTGCGGGCAGTCGTTTGCCGGTTTGTTCGTTTTCCGGGTTGATCTGAAGGCGGACCACCTCGAGCTCCTGGAAGCGAGACAGGTACGCGAGCACCGGCACGAGCTTCTCGAGAGATTCGAGCCATCCGAGATCGATGCAGCGCAAGCGAGGCCACAGAGCGACGAGGTCGAATTGCGAAATCATCCTCGGCAGGAGCACCTCGGTCTTCTCCCGAGAGGGGCGAGCCGAACGAACTCGAGGAAACAGTCGGTGCTCCTGCGTTCGGGTTCTGCCGCTGTTGCTCCATCTGGCTGAAGATCTCGGCAAACCGGACGAAGGCGCCTTGCATGTCGTGGACCTCGGCGAGAATGACCGACTGCGTGTTCGAAAGGTGTATGTAGCCGGGCCCGTGCTCCGCGTCGAAGTAAGCGACTGCGACCGGGTCGGTCCCATCGAGTTGCAGCTTCTCGAAGGCGGCCGCGCCTGCCGCGCTTGCCCAGGCTTTGCACACGAGAGCGAGCTTCGAAAAGATCTTGACGCGCACGCGGAGGTTCGCGATCTCGTCCTGGAAACGCAAGCGGAAAATCTCTTCGAGGACCTCGCCCGGGAGGCGTTCGCAAGCGCTGAGAGGTCGCGAGCCTGACGCGTGGAGGCGACGGTCAGTACTGAGCCCGTCCTCGCCATCTGCGAGGTCCTTGTAAGCGCACCGCGGCTGTGCGGGAAAAGTGAGCCGAAGCGGGTCGGCATCTTTTCGAGAGCGAGCGCGCCGAAGCGCCCGAGCAGGCTCGTGTGGGGCTCAGACATGGCGAGCTCTGACGCGTGACAGACAATTTCGATGGTCTCTGGGCGATGGAAGCGAGGCGTTCATGAAGGCAAGAGGGGAACGAGCCAGTGCAGCGCTGAGGACGGAATTGCCCCGCTGCCGCCGCTCCGGATGTTCCGCGTTGAGCACTCTCATACGATAACAGACTGACTTGCAATAAGCTACCAGCAAAGAGGGGCGGAAAAAAGGATGCATATCAAGCGATGGAAATCCTGCAAGCGCTGCACACCACCGTCGTCTGTCCCAACGGACCATTCTCCGCTATGCCACTTCGACAGAAACGTCACAAGCCCGCCAGATCCGGCAGGTCAGCGCGAGACCACTCGCTGATGATGAATTGGCTGGCCAAGTCCGCAAAGCGAACAAAGAACTTGAGGAAAGGCAGCGGTCCATCCGTGTGCATTGCGACAATCTGCCCCGGCGGTTGCTCGCCCGTAGTCGGGACAAAGGTGCCGTCGTCGGCGACCGCGAGGGAGTGCGAGACGGGGCGAGCGAGGATCGCAGCGAGGCGGTCGTCAAAGGCGAAAGAGGCTGGCTGTCCGTACGCGGCACAGGTCGCATCGACAACGTGGATCGTCGCTGGGACCTTGTCGAGGAGCTTCGAGGCGGACGGCATCGGTTCGCTCGCGCCGAGGAACAGCGAGCACGGTTCGATGTCGATTTTGAGCAACCGGACGGGAGTACCGCCGAGGCGAGTGAGCTGCGGCAAGAGGACTTTGCCGAGGTCGGTATCGGCACGTAAGTTGCTGAGCTCGAGATTCGCGATCGACTTGCACCGCTGCGCGAGCGTCTCGCACAAGTTAGCCGGCACAAAGCCCTGGCAACGGACCAGCGCCAATTTCGAGTCGGCCGGATGAGCATCGCAGCGGCATCCCACAGTCCTTTGACGCCGCTGGAAGCTTTGACAGAGAGCTCTTTGAGGCGGGGCAAGGCTTGCACGCGTGCATTCGCCTTGCCGGAAACGCGGTGGCCGTCCGAGGTGGCGACCGGCGGATAGACTGACAGCTTGACCGACTCGAGCGTCTCGAGCTGCGAAACCTTCTGGAGTACGGCGAACAAGTCGTCGAGGCTGTGAGTCCAAGTCATGGCGATCGCGCGAAGGCGTGGCCAGACCCTCGTGAGGTGCTTGTATCGTGCCGTCAGATGAGGTAGAACCGCCGCTGCCGCGGTGTCTGCGTCGAAGTACTCCATTTTGGGGCATTCGGCGAGAACAGACGCAACGCGCTTGACTTGCTCGGGCCCGAGACTCGGCGACGAAGGGCGTGCGGTTCCACCGAGGTCTGGAATCCGAATCGGCAGGTCGCGAAGGAGAGATGCAGCCATGCTGGCAAGCACCGCCGCAGAGCTGTCTGCCTTTTCGAGCTTGACGCCTTGTACGTGCTGCAAGCCCCCGCGCCAGTTTCCGTGCCGCGGGTCGAAATGGGCGAGCACGTCGCGGTCCTGCACGTCAAACTGGAGGAGAGAAAACGCTGCGGCTTCGACGGCCGGTTTCCACGTTTTGCAGACGCGCGCGAGCCTCGCAGCGGTCTGCATGCGAATTCGCAATGGCACTGGTCCATGGAAGACGTGCTGCAAGACTTGAGCAAAGACGCAAGGCGGGAGGGGGCCGAGCCACGGTCCAGCAAGAGTCGCTGTTCGCAGAGCGTGGGGAGAGCGTCAGCAGGGACCTGCAGTCTTGACGAACAGCTGTCCGGCTCACCACCTGACTGCGTGAGTAGCGCAGCGAGGCTCGCGGGATCTTTGACGAGAGCGAGGCAGCGAATGCCCTCAGTGACAGCGTCGCTCGCGTCAGGCATGGCTAGGACAGATGCGTCGAGAGCAGCGCTATGCTGCGTAGCAAAGAACAGCGACAGAAAGGCGGACAAGGGTGGTGGACGTGAGAGCCAGGAAGGGCAAGCACCCGCTCTCTTCTCATCCCCTTCGCGCGCCCGAATGCTCGACGCTCACGTAATGCCACGAAAGTCCCAATGGTGACGTCACATGCAAGCACTCTTCAAGCTACGCGATCCTTCTCCCCAAGCGTTTCGGCACCGGCTGGTCACTCAGCCTCAGCGGCCGCCTCACCCGCCGTCTTTTCTTCTTCTTCTTCCTCCTCCTTCGCCGCGTTTCCTTTGCCCTTGTACGGGCGACCTGCACCGTCGACGATCAACGTTTGATCGACGCGGACCCACTCCGAGACGTTGTCCGGGTCGACGAGCTCGCCGAAGCGAGCAAAGATGGTTCGCTGACCGGGCAGGCTGGTGGCGTGCAGGAACACTTTCTGCAGCAAAGGCTTGTTGTCGTAGATCATTTCGCAGTGTTCTTTGTCAAAGATGGTGAGGACCGGCGCAGGCGGGCGCGCCATGATCTCGTTCAGGGCGTCATCCGCGCGGAAAGGCGTCGCGAATCCGAGTCCCATCGTATCGGAGAGAGCGTTCGTCGCCTCGATACCGAGCGGGAGGCTCTTGAAGAACTCGCCGGCTCCGGGCATGGCTTCCGGCGCGCCAAAAGTCAGCAGGACCGAAGTCGAGTGGCGAGAGGGTCCGAAGGTGAAACTGAAAGACTTGATGCGGCGCAGACCGAGCAGATGCAGGTTCGGGAGGACATTCAGCTTGAAGTCGTCGTCAACATCGATCGGCGAGAACCTGAGCGTGGTCAGCTCGGACATGCCCTGGCCGAGAGCGCGGAAGAAATCGGCGGTGGGGGCGAAGCCAGACGTCTGGACCGAGACCAGCGGGGCGCGCGGCGAGACGACCCTGAAGACTGCAGGCAGCGCGATCGTCGCTATTGCCCAGCACTCGACCATCAGGTATTCGAGCTTCTCGAGGGGCCTCAGCGGGTACTGCTCAATAGCGCGCTTCGTTTTCAGGCCGTCGGGATCGACGTCAGTCTCGTCGGAAGCGGCAAGGCGCAAAACGAACTGCTTGATATTGTCGCGCTGAGTGAAGGCCGACAGAATCGGGAGCGTTTCCCAAAACTCGCCGATCAGGTGCAAGAAGATGTTGCGCAGGTCGGGCCAGAGCGTCTCGAACGAGGCGTGGGCGGTGAGCTTGCGCACGACAGGCTCCGTATCGTACGTCGCTTTGAGCGTCTGTAGCGCCTGGCACTGAAGAGCGATCGTCGCGAGCTTGTCGGCCATGGCTTCGTCGACCTTGGGAGGCGGTTCTTCCTTTTTGCGCTCGCTCTCCTTGTCGTCATCTCCGGCGTGAGCCATCTCTTCCTCGTCGTCGGGCTCGCTATCGGCGCGAGGCGGGTTCGGCTTGGACGTGCGAAGCTCGAGTTCAGTCACGAGCGCCGAGACCCTCTGTCCCGCAGGCGAGAGTAAGAAGTCGACGACGCGCGCGTCTTCGGCGTCGACCTCGATCGACTCCCACGCCAGCGATTCGGCGACAGCGTACCAAGTCTTGCAGACGAGACCGAGCGCTAATTGGGTCTGCACGTCTTGACGGAGCGTGCTCTCTGTGGGCCAGGCTTCAGACAGGATCGACTTGAGAAGCTCGTTCGGTAAGCGCGAGGCGGCCGCAGGGGCAGTCGAGGCAGTCGAAGGGGCTATTTGAGTCGCTGTCAGAGGTCACCCTGGACCCCGTGCGCGCGACGCGAGCCAGCACGCACCTTTACTCGTCATCATCATCGGAACTGGCACAGACGAACTAGCGGGCGCGGCCGGGCTCGCAGCGGGAGCAGTAGCTTCAGACATACTCAACTAGAGTGTAGCGGTGTCGCGGCTGCTTGCCGGCTTGAGCAGAGGGCGTCAAGCTGGCGTGACGGCCGTCAAAATAGTCAACGGCTGTGGAGTTTTCGAAGCCGATTTTTGGTCGCGCTAACTCATTCCCGCTACTCATTCCGGCCGGCTTGCCGCAGCTACGAAGGAAAGAAAAGAAAAGCAAGTTTCATACGCGTAAATACCGAAGAAGGGGTACGGCGAAGTGGCAAACATGGAAAAACGGTCGGGGAGGTCCAATTAAGGGACGTCCACCGCTTACTCACTCAGGGATGTCCGAGCGAGAGACCGGTTCAAAGACGCGCGAAGGACGATGAGGAGGGTGAGACAAACTGAACAGCGAACGGCGCGGATCGTGGGCTTCCCACCCCGGATGATGGACGTTCATGGCCTGCGGACGACGGAAGACTGCAACTGGCCACTAGGGGAGGCGGAGGAACATGAATCGGGAGCGGTTCTTACAGCGAGTAAAATGAGAAGTGAAGGGGAAGGCGCAGAGCGGTGCCTTACATTCGTGCTTTGGTGCGCGCCGGCAGGGCAACGGACTGCAGCTCGACACGCGGAGCAGTCTTCTTTGAGCTGCGGGACCCACTCAGCCTGCGTCTTGTGTTCATCAGTATCGTCATGCTAAACAGATCCGTCCAATAAGACCTGGAGATGCGAACAAGGCGCCTCACGAATTTCACAGCAGCGATCTCTGGCTGGCTGGCGCGGTCCTGCGTGCCACGAAGTTCGACTCCCAGGTCGGCGTATAGATATTCAAGCGAGCTGATGAGGCTTTGGAAGGGCTCAAGGCGCTCCGGTCCCGTCAGGTATGCCGGCTGGCCGGGGCAGCCCAGCTCGTTGTAGAGGAATTGCTCGAAGACGTAGCACGCGTAGTCGGCACCCGCGTCTGAGCCGACTTGATGAATCTCCCGGACAATGTGCAGGATCCCCTGACAGTGTGTCAAAAGGTGCACCAAGCTACCAGAGGACGGGGCTTCAGCGTTGCTACTCGGCAGGAGGGGAGCATCCGTCACTCACGGATCGTAGATATGCGGCATGTGAGCGGATGTTCGGCGGTGATCCGATCAGACAGGCGGATATTCTCGAGATGGGAGAACAAAGAAAAGCCTCATAGTATCAAGCCTGCGTCAGAGAGGCTGCTCGCACGTCCGCGGATGATCCTCGGGAGGTCCGCGGGCAAGCCTGACGCGGAGTACTCGAGTTGCGAGGACTCGCTTATCGATCGGGACCGACGTCGCGCTCGGACGGACATCCTGTAGCTCCGATCGCGCAGGGCCGCATGGAAAGACGAGGCCGGAGGTCGCACGCATGCTTGAGAGAGCAACGACTATCTAACCTGCTCTCTGTACAGGATGGTAAAGACAGGCGAGCTGTAGCAGCTGAGCTGACGCGGAGACGTGATAGAGGCAGCGCAAAGTACTGTAGTGGAGTGTGAAGCGCGCAATCGAGAACATTCTTTCATGGCCAAACTCGCTCTCCTGCTGACGTGTCAAGCTCCTCCCGCGCCATCGCCTTCTCCATGCCCTTGATCTTCACGGCGTCGACGGTTCGCAGCGGGCCGTCCGCCGGCGCTAGCCCCGCGCTTCGTTCCGCCACGGCGAAAGACATGCGGATTCTTCCGCGACCCTCGACTCTTTGGCCGAGTCGGCTCGAGGAGCGCCTGCTCCCAGTCGAGAGTGTACTCAAGAGTGGTCGCTAGCTCCAGACCAGCGACCCCGACGCGACAGCCCCATTCGACGTTTCGGGGTGGCAAATGCTTGAAGAGCATGTCTTCGAGCGGGTTCCCAATCTGCCAGGCATGGCCAGAGAATCCGATGCCACCGGAATGCTCCGTGACTGCGAAGCAAACGTGATCAGCTGTGATTGCGGCGGTCCTCGGGAAGCCCAGGGGACTGACGGTGGCCCTGCACCGCAACATTCGCATCGTCCCCTTCCCGCATATCCGACTCGTCGCCTTCCTGGCGCCGCGCGATGAAGTCGTCCATGATCTCTGTCGCCCGCACTGACATGAACTGCAGAGGGTTTCGGGGATTCGGCATGAACTCCTCAACCTTGAGTGGTCCCCGTTCGCCATCGTTATGGTTTCGCTCGTACAGAACGCCTTCGATAAAGCGGGGTCCGGCGACGACGCTGTCTTGCGGAACCCGGTTCCTGACTTGCATCGTGAGATCCGGATTGTTGCGTCTCAAGCGACCTGGGCCGATGAGGACGCGGCGATTAGGATACAGATCTAGACACGCCGCCTCGCCGTTCCCGACCGGGACCTTCAGCGCTTCAACAAGCGTTTTGTAGCCGCCCTTTTCTGGCAAAGAATGAGAGGTCAGACACACATGCAGCTCAGGCAAGGCGAGTCTGCGCACCGTCTCGCTCGGCCTCGCGTACGGCAAAGCGATCGACTCTGAAAGAGCCGGGATGGTAAGGCGTGTAACGATTATCGGGCTTGCCGAGGGTCACGGCAACGAGCTCGTTGCTGACATGCTCGATCAGCTCAGCGTAGGCATTGCAACCGAGTTGTGCCCTCTGCGAACGGCACAGTCGTCAGCGATGAGCAACGAATCGAACTGACAAGTGAGTACGCACCCATTCAGGAGCTCGGGGATGTTGGGCAGTAGCGTCAGACGATGACGGCAGCAAGCCTGAACCACGCTCACGCCGAGTGTACACGACGTAGCGGCCTTCGACCTGGACATCCCAGCCTTGCATGCCAGCTGCGGAAGTGCTGCTCGATATGATGCTTCGGCGGACTCCTGTGCAAGCTGAGCTCTAGCAAGTGGCGGCAGAGTCTGCGAGGCAAGAAACGTCTAGAGCGCTCGTGACGAGCACAGTCGCGATGTTGAGCAAGTCCGCGGCTTGTCCGGTGATCCCGCGCGCCGCTTTCCGTTTCAGCGCGTACAAGCGGTGATGATGGCGCGGAATTGCCCCCTGCTGACCAGATCTGACACAGCAAAGCCCCTGAGTGGTGTCGAATCGAGCGTGATCTGCTCAGCAAAGCGGTGACGCGATGTACACCTCGGTGATCGCAGCTGGTCTCGCTAAGCGGTGGAACTGGTGTCGGAGTAGGAGACGATCTAGAGCTTGTGGGAGAAGCAGCATTGGTGACAGGGTTGTTCTGCACAGGCGAGATGGAGGAAGACCTGGCCACAAGAACGAAGAGCCGCGGATCGCGAACTCAGAGTGCACGAGTTTTCCCTCGAAATGTGAACCGACCGGCTGCGCATCAAAATGAACAGAAGACATGCGATTCAGGCCTTCTAGATGCAAGCACAAAATCTGCCTCAGCGAGCACTCTCAAGTCGGCCGACTGTAATCGAGTGGCACCGTCTTTTCCCAGACGGCCCGAATCAACCGGTCCTGCGCCTCCCTCGCGGTCTCATTCTCCGTCCCCGAACACGCCCGCACGGCGAGGTACAGCCGCCCGCCGAGGTCAGCGTCGGGGATTGGGGCGGAAGGATCGGCGAGGCACTCGGGAGGAGGGGCGGAAGGGACAACGCGGCCGCCGGCTTCGAGAATGAGGACGATTCCGGCGCAGACGTCCTGCGGTGCCTGCGTGTCAGTGTGGTGTGTGTCTAATTTTTGTGCACGAGAGGAGATCACGCACCCATTCCCAGCAACTGGGAGTCGATGGAGAACGCGAATCAGAGCGAGGTCAGCTGTTTGTAGAAGCGACCGCCTCCCAGACGATAGCCATCGCGCACGACTCACCCTCCTTCCCAAAAGATGTCGGCCGCGCCCGTCGCGACATACTGACAATCGAGCGTCGCGCTCCCCAAACTCCTGATCCCATGGACCATCCCTCCCTTTCCGCCTCGCCCGCCAATCTCGGCCGCGACGTTCCAAAAGCTCGTCACCTTCCGACTCAGGTTCGATTCCGGTTTGTCGGCGCGCGCTTTCCCCCACTCGGAGACAAAGAGGCAACCTTTGGGCGCATCGGGCGGGATCGGTTGCGGTGGGAGGTAAGGCAGTGGCATCGCGTGTTGCCACGGTTGCGGTTTCGGCGTGTTGATCGAGCGGGGCGTCGAAGTGCCGGACGACGAAGCGGACGCTTGCTGGAGTGGAGGAGAGGGCGAAGAAAGCGGGTCGAGGGCGGAAGGGTCATACGGGAATGAGATCGAGGTGGACCAGGCGCCGAGTCCGCGAGCGGCCGACGTGAGCGTTCCGGACGCGTTCGTCATGTGCAGTCCACCGATGACGGGACTAAAGATGGCGCCGACGAGCGGTACTTTGCTGTCCGGGTTGAATTCGAGGGGAAGCGTTGTGGACTGTCAGCAAGGAAAGGAAAGCCGGAACCGCGAGAAAAATCCGGTCTCACTTGACGCAGAATCCGATCGAGACGCAGCACGTCGGAAAGAGGTGGACAAAGTTGACCGTCTGGGCAACCTGAAAGCGTCAGCGAGCTCGAAATGGAGGTACGTCGAGTCGGAACAGGGGAAAAGAAACGCACGCCGTCCAGCGGGTCGATGATCCAGGTCGGGCTCTGCGGGGTCGAAAATTTCGGTCAGCGCCGAGCGCACACTATCTCGAGAGGTATGCCCGTAACCGTATTCGATAAATGGCCTCGAGGTCAGCCACAACGGAGAGGCGAAGGAGGACTCACGTCGTCAAGGAGGAAGCGTTTCTCCTGCCCGGCCGAGTAGCTCTCTTCGCCAATGATCCTGCACAATGGTGTCGGTCAGCTCGAGAGCAAGTCCGGTCCCGAAAGAGCGTCCGCGTCTGAGACTCACTTGTGGTCGGGGTACTTTTCTCGGATCAACTTGGTAATCATCTGCTCGCTGTGCATGTCGGCTTTGGTGACGATGTCGGCAGCATTCTCTTTGATCTGGATCGACTCGTCAAAGCTCGTATGAGCTCCTCCGGCGGTGGTCCGGGCGAGGGCCGAGTCGCGCAAGTAGGAACCGGCGAGGATGGCGGCGTGCGACGCGAACCGGTGAACCTCGGCGAGGTCGAGTCCGTGCAGCGTACCGCCGTTGTCGGATGGTACAGTCATGACTGCAGAAGCTGTCCGTGGTCAGGAGGCGTGCGAGAGCCAAGCGCGGCAAAGTGGGGCAGCCTCGACGACGGACCGGCGACCTTCACTCGCGCAAACTCGTCACCCTCTCTCCTAAAGCACACGAGACACGCGCAGCAGCGCCATCTACACCTGATGGAGCTCGCCCAGAAATGTCTACAGCCCGGCTAGCTTGTGAAGGTCACCGACGCTCTGGCCGCTAGCCGCTTCCCTCTGCTTCCCGCTGCTGCTCGCGTTGGCCTGCGCTGCGCTTACGTTGTGTCCTCGTTTCTGCGACTCGCTTCGCACCCGAGTATCTCGCACGCGTCGTGAACCGGTGCTCGCTCAGCGTCATGTGGTACATCGCCGTCTGCGGCACGGCCTGCGGATTCGAGAAGGAGCGGCATACCCGCCAGTCGTCTTCGAGCGCACTGGAATGCATCTGGTGTACGCCACACCGGCGATACGTAACGCTCGCTGATCCTCCTGCTCCGCCGGGATGAGCAGGCGAAGAGACGCCAAATGGACGCTGCAAGCGGGCCGAGGTGGCAACCCGCAAAATTCGCCTGCCTTCCGCCAGAACGACTGCCTGCGCTTCTGATAAGCGCGATCGTCCATCAAAGGCTCTTGAGCACCGTCTGCTGCGGCCCTGACGCATCGCTGCCTCTTCCTTCCCGTGCTCTCCGGCCGCGCTGAACTCGCTACAACGCGCTCCCGATCGCCTCGCCTGCTGCCGCCCGCGATTATAGGCCGGATCGGAGCCGGCTGTACGTCGCTGCGACTTCCTCATCGTGGCGACGGAGAACTGCGTGACACACGTGGCCTGGCGCGCGCGCGAGGCGTACTCAATTTCCGCCACTCCACGGACATCCCGGAACCTCAAGCTCTTTCCTACACACTCAGCTCTACCGTTTCGACTCTCAGACTGCTTGCCAGGACTGCTTATTGTCTGTGCTCGATCGGAATGGCGGACCCCGCCATTCTATACGCCAGGCTGGCCAAGTTCCCTCATGGGCTTGCGCATCTTTACCACGACATCGGCTTCGAGCGAGGGAGCGATCCCGAAGTTGGCAGGCTCCTAACGAGGTTCGCAAGCAGCGTTTCTCGCTTCGGTCCGGAGCACTGGCCGCTCAAGCTGGTCGAACGTCTCGTCGTGGTGTACGCCGACTTGTCGGACCTCATGCGGCGTTATCTGCCGCCATCACCCGACGCGGGCGAGACCGAGACGCACAAGGAGCACCGACTCAAGACAGCGAAGGAGCTGCTGGTACACTAGATCTCGGTGCGCTCGATCGGCTACATATCTGACGGCGTGATCCTGCAGGTCGCCTTCTCGACGACCTCGCTGTTTCTGGACGACTTCCACTGCAGCGTCCTGGTGAGCCGCTCCCAGAGTAAATATGATTACACACCGAGCCAACTGATACTATTTCGCTCCCGGATTGCAGGATGAATATCGCGGTGTGTGCTACGTTTCAGCAAGCTTTGCGCGAAGGAGACCATGAAAAACTAATCGGTAAGCACGCTTGACAGATCAAGTCGGCACATTCTTCGGTCTCCTTTTCATGATCAAGCAGGCCGCCTTCATCGGACTGCCGCCGGAACGCGACACGGCTCTTCTGACGGAATACATCCGCACGGTCTTCTGGCTGACCGAGAAGGCAAGCGGCATGATCTACCTCGCTCTCCTCTCCCGCGACAAGCTCGAGGCAGCGTTGACGGCGGTCAAGGCGATCTGCGCGTCGCTCAAAGGCGTCACGACGGTCTCGCAGAAGACTGCCTGTCTAGTGCGTCTTCTCGCGAGCTCCTCGCTCGCACAACATTGCAGAGGACGCTGACATCATGGCTGCGCGCAGAAACGCATGAGGAGTAGTCTCGACTACACACGGCCGCTTCACAGCCTCGTGAGACCTTTACTGTTTGTTCCCGCCTGCATTCGCTCGCTTATGGCGGTATGATGACATGCACCAGAGCTCAAACGCTCTGACTATGATTTACGAGCGTGAAAGATCGCGCATGCCCCTCTGGGTCGCCATCCAGCGCGTGCATCAGGCCTGCGAGCGGTTCGGCAGCAGGGATCCCGACTACGCCCGAGTCTTGGCAGCGTCCCGCGAGTTCGGCGCATGGGTCGCCGGATTTTGCTACACGGACTGGACCATGGAGTACCAGGATCAAGTAGCGGCCTTCATCGAAGGCGAGTGCATTCCGACGATTCGCAACAAGACGTGTCAGCAACAACTTCAGGCGCTCGTGAGTCTCTTGGCACAACACGGCGGGAAGTGAGGTCCACTGAGCTTCCTTCCGTGTCACAAGACCGCGATGCGAACAAATGCGGAGCTCAAGACTTTGCTCGAGCTGGGCCACGAGCACTATGACTCGCAAGAAGTGAGATTTCCGTCCCACAGCGCGGGCTGCTAACGACGTGCTGACTTTATAAGTGCAGATCGCCGCGTCGCGTAAAGAGGTAGGTCGAGTGAGCGTCAATTTCGGCAGCGCTAAGACTTGACTTGTCCTCCCTGCAGTTCGAGAAAATCAACGATCGCCTGCTCGCCTCGCTGGACAAGAAGACGGCAAAAGCCTTTCGCGCATGGCTCAAGCATCACACCGCAATCGAGACTGCCTGGACTCGCGACGACCGGAACGCCGTCACGCGAGCATTGGTTGCACTGCACTACAAGCTCGACTTCAACAAAGACAAGGCTGCCCGGCTTCTCGTGCGCCCTGCATCCATGTTCTACGCTTTCTTGTAGCTCTTCTAAGACTAACAGACTTTTCACTGCCGCACAGGGAGAGGCCACCAAGACCGGACCGCTGCGTGACGCGCTCAAGGTCGCGAACGGTTGCTTCGGGCACAATGCGGACCTGCAAACGCCCCGCGAGGAATACGTGCGCGGATTTACATATCTCGTCGGCCATGGCGGAAGTGAGGACGCTGACTTCTCCTTCGCCTTTGACCACAGCGCACGAAAGGTTATACCGCGCGCAGTGTTGGCCGCATCGCCCTCTCGCGCCGCCAGGCCCTCGTCTACCAGAAGACTCATGCCGGACCGCTCTAGCACCTTGGTCTCTTTACATTCGGAATGACGCTTCGGCGTATGAAAGCTATTCGTGAGCTCGAACATTGTGCCAGTGCTTTGTTAGCGGTGGACGAGTGTTTTCAGTACGGAGAAGAGGGTGACTTTGCGCACTCGGACCTGTTCAATGAGCGATCTCTCGACGAGAACGGGTATTGCGATTGATCATGGCGGGCTATAGCCACTTTCCTTCCTACAGACGCTCTTCCTGGCGCAAGTTGGAGCGAATGATGAGACCTTGAGCACTGCATGCGGTGCTCCGCATTGCGCAGCTCGTGTCCGTCCGAGTTGGCCGAATTTCTCGAGTTGCTCCCTGTCGATCCCTTGCCCTCTCTTCCGTACTCTCGTCCTACTCAGCCCTTGCAGCAATGGCCGGTGGTGTCCTGAACAAGATCGAGCACGCTCTGCACCTGGACGACGTGAGTTCCTGCAGTCGCCTCGTCGTCAGCCAACCCACCCGCGTCATGAATCCGCCAGCCATCTTTGGTTTGCCCGCGACTGACGTACACGGACTGTGTGTCGCAGCGGACTCGGGATCTCGATACCGTCCATGCATCGACACATGTCGCTCGGGACCAGCACGAGGCAGAGGAACGGCGAGCGGACGCTCTCATGAGTGAGTCGCTCGAGGACCACTTGTGTCGCGCTGACGGAAAAGGGCACCGTCCCCGCTCGCGTCGGAGCTGCAACTTCTGTCCAGGCCACTCACTGAAGCCCATCTGTACCTCCAGTCGAGCGCGACGCCGAACAGCGCGCCCACCCCGAAACGTCCGGACCTCCCGGGACCGTCCCGCTTGCCGCTCAACACGACAACCTGTCGAGCATGCCGCACCGCGCCTCCCTCGACGAGGCGGCGCACGGAGACCACGCGCATCAGCACCACGCAGAGAGGCAAACGACGCCCGATATGGAGGGCGTGGCGCATGTTCCGGAGAAGGATTTGCCGCAGCGATACGAGTGAGTTCGCGCACAGGCCTTTGCTTCGTTCGGCTTACCTTGAGACCGTTGAGTATCCTGAGCTGATTGCCAGTGGGCCCCTTCGTTACTCACAGCCGAATGGAGGGGACCGGCCTGCGCCCGTCTGACCCGAACGACGTACACGTGAGTCGAAGTGCTTCTGTTCTGTCGCTTTCGCCGTTCTCGGTCGGGACGTGCGTCGTCGCATTACGCTGACGCAACGCACGTCTCACAGTCTATGGACGGCAAGCCGCTCCCGCTCGGCGCGTCGGCCGGCGACGACGCGATGCTCTAAATCCCTTCCGCCACTTATAGGAATTCGCCTTCGGACTCACGGACACTTGCGGACGACACCTCTTCTCTTGGTATCAGCACAGTCATCCTCTGAATTCTCTGCATCGCATTGCACACATTCGACGGGCTGTTGACCGCGAGCGAGCGAAAAGATTTTCTTCCATCCGAGTTGCTTCCGCGGAGAGAGACCGGTTCGCTCTGTACGGCTCTACTGGGACTCGCGCGGGCAAGTCGAGTAGCTTTACAGACTTTTTCAAGTAGGCTCGCAGTGCTTCAGCGCGCCTTGTTCCCTACTTTCTACTCGCCGTCGACCCACTTTCTCATCGTCGACCCGACTCTGTACAGCCAAGGATGGCGACGCAGTTGATCCAGCGCGTCCTCCCGTCGCTCGATTTCCCGATCCTGTCCTACATCAACGGGATCTTTGGGTCCGACGCTGACCCGAACGATAACCCGGTCGAGTCGTTCATCCGCCCCTTGCTCGAATCCGAAACTCGCCCCAGCGTCCCTCAGGATGAGATCGACCGCGTCTGCACCGACCTACAGGCCATGTGGGACAAGGCGACCGGAGGAACGAGTGGAGCGGGCGGGCAGGCGGGAGGTCAGAACGGGGCCGAGCCGGCGAAATTGGACGTCGCGCTCGACATGCGCAGGCAAGAGATGAAGAGCAAGAGGCAGGCCGTCACGCAGGTCGTCGACATTGCTTCCGTCGTGAGTTGAAGACCACGCTTTCCAAGATCCGAGCGCTCATGATCGCGTGAAACTGAACACACCGAATCTCCCCCCTCGCAGGTCAAGGCGCGCGAGTCGCAGGTCAACATGAAGGCGCTCGAAAAGGCCGAAGCGAAACTCAAGCAAAAACTCGAGAAGCGCAACGCCCGCTCGCTGTACGAAGGCTCCAAGCTTATGGAGGCGCAGAACAACAAGAAGAGTTACGAAGAGCTGTTCCTCGAGGTCAACCCGCTCAACGCGATCGGGACGAACAAGGGCAAGAGCAAGGACATTCACATCGAGAGCATCGACGTACGTACCTTGCTATCCGCTCCGTATCGCTCACAGCTGACTCTGGTTTCGCGTGCCCGCAGCTCAACTTTGGCTCGAACCGCATTTTGTCGAACGCCACCCTCACTCTCCCCTTCGGTCGGTAAGTGCACAACTCTCCAGCATCCGCTCAGCGTCGACCATACTGACCCGCATTCGCCCGGCTGCAGCCGCGCCGGTCTCATCGGTCGGAACGGAATCGGCAAATCGACCCTCTTGCGCGCTATGGCCCTCCGAGAAGTCGCGATCCCGCAACACATCTCGATCCTCTACGTCCAGCAGGAAGTCATCGGCGACGACACCCCGGCGGTCGAATCGGTCCTGCAAGCCGACGTCCACCGGACTCACTTGCTCGCCGAAGAGGCGCAACTCAACGAAACGATCTCGAGTTTGGAGAAGGAGGCCGAAGAGGTCGCGGCGCAAGGTGCGGCGGCTGGCGCGAACGAGGAAGAGAGCGCAAAGAGTCATGCCGAGTTGCGCAAGGTCGAACGGAAGAAGGACGATGCCATGTCGAGGTTGGGCGAGGTGCAGAAGCTCCTCGTCGAAATCGACGCCGACTCGGGCCCGTCGCGCGCGGCCGAGTTGCTCGCCGGTCTCGGTTTCTCTCGGCAAGACCAGGTGCGCTTCCAGTCCTCTCTGACGGCTTGATCAGGATGGACAATAGTGCTGATCTGCTTGCCGTGGGTCATTGGTGCACAGGACATGCCGACGCGGGCGTTCTCTGGTGGTTGGCGCATGCGTCTTTCGCTCGCGCGCGCCCTGTTCTGCAAGCCGGACCTTCTCCTCCTCGACGAGCCGTGAGTTCATGCCGTGTCGCGAACCCGGCAGATCCCGAAAAGCTGACCTTGAGAATGCCCCTTTGGCCAGGTCGAACAACTTGGACTTGAACGCCCTCGCCTGGCTCGAAGACTACCTGCAAACTTGGCCGTCGACGCTCCTCGTCGTCTCTCACGACCGAGCGTTCCTGAATGCCGTCGCGACCGACATTATCCACCAACACAACGAGCGCCTCGACTACTACAAGGGCAACTTTGCCCAGTTCTACGCGACCAAGAGCGATCGGCAGAAGCAACAGAAGAGGGAGTACGAGGCGCAGTTGCAGTACAGGCAGCACTTGCAGGCGTTCATCGACAAGTGGCGGTGTGAGTCTCTCCCGTGATGTGTCTAGGGTGGGCGATGGCTCACGGAGTCGCCGGCGCCCTCCTCGCAGACAACGCGGCACGCGCATCGCAGGCCCAGATGAAGATCAAGATCCTCGAAAAGTTGCCCGAACTGACGCCGCCCGAGGAGGACGACGTCGTCACGTTCAAGTTCCCCGAAACGGACAAGATCTCGCCGCCGCTCCTCCAGCTGTCGGACGTCGACTTTGGTTACACAAAGGAGAAGATGCTCCTCAAGGGGGTCAACATGGACGTCGGACTCGACGCGAGGATCGGGTTGATCGGTGCCAACGGTGCAGGAAAATCGACCCTGTGCGTGCCGAGTCTGGGCTGCGGGTGGCTGTGGCGATCGCTGACACGTCGTTCTTGATACCCTTTTCTACGCGCACAGGATCAAGCTGCTCATCGGCGAGCTGCAGCCGATCCGGGGCCAGCAGTCTCGCAACGGCCGACTCCGCATCGCTTGTGCGTCACCTGATCATTTGATGTTGCCGTGCTGGCTTCGGTGAACTGACCGTGGCGTCTGTCTTCCTCATGATCGCTGTGGAGCACGCACAGACTTTGCGCAGCACCACATCGACTCGCTCGACTTGACGGTCAACTCGGTCGCGTACCTCCAGAAGCTGTTCCCGGGTATGACCGAACAGCAGTACCGTCAGCACCTCGGAGCGTTCGGAATCACGGTACGTCAGCCTCTTAGGACTCGACCGCGCACGTGCTCCGGTGGCACCAAAGCTAGCCGACGTAGTGCTTAGCTTTGAGTGGCCCAGGAAGGCTGACTGCTTGCTCGCGTTCGTGCAGGGCATGACGTCGCTGCAACTGATCGGCACGCTTTCGGGAGGACAAAAGTCTCGAGTCTCGTTCGCCGTCTTGTCGATGCAACGGCCGCACATCCTCTTGCTCGACGAGCCGACCAACCACTTGGTGCGTGGCAACGGAACCATCGCGTTTGTCGATCTGAGCGAGTCCGCGTGGTATCCGCTGACTTGTTGAATGGGGTCGGGTACACACACAGGATTTGGAAGGTCTCGACGCGCTCATGGACGCGCTCAATGTCTGGAACGGAGGAGGTAAGTCGTTTTGCTCGTCGTCTTTTTTTCGCTTGCGACTTGCGACGTTCACAGACTGACTCGCCGCGTCCTTCCCGCGCAGTCTTGGTCATTTCTCACGACAGTACTGTGCGCTCTGAAGCTTGCTGCATGATGTGGTCCGTTCTTACTTTTACTGACCTACGGCGGACGCTGCATCTTCGTTTTGTTCCACGTGCGCACAGTTTATCAATACGTGAGCTCCTTCCGGCCGACTGTGCTTGCGTGCTAGATCCGCTGACTGACAGTGACCCTATCTTGCAGGGTCTGCAAAGAGCTGTGGGTCTGCGCCGATGGCAAGGCCGAAAAGTTCTACGGCGACGGTGCGTTTATTCTCCCTCCTTCCGGCGTTCCAAATGTGCCGCTCCCGCTCTTCTTTTTACGCGAGCTAACCCTGCGTTCTGACTGCGTCCCACAGTCGACAAGTACAAGGAGATCATCGTCAGCGGGAACAAGACGATGCGGCCGACGCAGGCGTAGTAGGGGACGAATGGGTGAACCTCTTTCGTTTCGGAATGCATCGACGTATGCCTCCCCGAGTGCGTGCCTCTGCGTCGCGCCTGCCCTGACTTTGTGATGCTGTTGGACCAAGTGGGATTAACGAACGGGCTGCTTCCGGAAGAGCTGTGTCAAGTATGTATGTCTCTGATTTCTTTTAGGCGAAATCGAGTCCAAGCGTTCTCCATCCTCTCTATGAGAGCGATAAAGAGGCTCTTGTGACAGTCTGCAGCCCGCAAGGTGGCTGTAAAGAGTGCGCAAGGGAGGAGGTTGTCCCCCCGCGTTCGTTCTTCGCTTGCTTTCACTCTCCTCACCTACGCTCTGCACGCCACGCCATGTCAGACACTGAAGACCGTCAAGCCAGTCCAGGCGTCGGAGAGGAAGCCGCCGGTTCTGGCTCGCGCGAAGAGTCGCCCGCTTTGCCTGAACCGCCCGCGATGACTGGCAACGACGACGACGACGCGAATAACGGCAACGAGCAGCCGCAGGGCCTCGTAGACATTGTGAGACGGCTCTCTGAGCACTCTCTGTGCTCCCTGGCCCGACTCAACTGACTCGAGACTGCTCTGTCGTACAGTTTGGCGGTGACGATTCGGATTTGACGGAACTCAGTTCAGACGAAGGTGGGCCTCACAATTCCGCTTGATTGGGCTCAGTATACGCTCTACCGTCATGGTGTGCTCATTCGTTTACTGCACGGTCCACAGACGAAGCGCCCGCCCGTCCAGCTCCTCGCCGTCGTTCCCCTAGCGCCGCCAGTTCCCGCTCCGCTTCTCCCGATGCCGCTCACGCAGCCGGCGAGGGCCTCGCTGGTCCGAGCAGTGACGAAGACGAAGGCGATGACTACCGCGATGACGAAGGCGACCGGATCAAAAAGATGAAGATTGCAAAGCGGAAGAAGCGCGCCGACGAGGGTGGTGACGGCGACGAGGGCGCGCCGAAACCGTGAGTCACTCAGTCGGCGCTGTCTCCTATTCGGCGTCGCCCTCTACGGTCTCAGACTCGGTGCTGATCCAAACGACGCACTTGTTGACCACAGCAAAAAGAAGAAGTCGTCGGGCAAGAAGCGGGTCCAACGCGAGGAGGAACCGCAAGAAGAGGAGATCCAGCTTGACCCAGAGACGCGTGAGTCCTGCTTGCGAGCTCGCGCAGGCTCTCGTAAAGGCTACCTTGCTCACTCCGTACCCGCTCCCCCTTTTGCAGGCCGGCGAAAGGACCTCGCGAGCCGTCTTTCCGCCATCGTCAAGAAGCCGCAGGGGACGAAAGGTCGCAAGAAGAAGGCGCAAGATGAAGAGGACTTGGAGATGCTCAACGACGAAGCGGTCGCGACGCTCCGTAAAGATATGCTCCGCGCCGCCGATGACGACCGCGAGCAGAACGAACTCGGCCGGCCGGCCGTCAACAAGCTCAAGATGCTCCCGCGCGTCGTCGACCTGATGCAAAAGACGGCGCTGGCCGACACGATCGTCGAAGGCGGGTTGCTCGAAGCCGTCCGCGCGTGGCTCGAACCGCTGCCGGACCGGTCCCTCCCCGCCCTCAACATCCAACGGCCTCTGTTCAACCTGCTCCGGACCCTGTCGATCGAGTTGTCGGCGCTCAAGTCGTCCGGTTTGGGCAAGGTCGTGTACTTTTACACCAAGTGCAAACGCGTCGACCCGCAGATCAAGCGCGTCGCCGACCAACTCGTCGCTGACTGGATGCGCCCGATCCTCCGCCGCTCGGGCGCGTTCGTCGACCGCGAATCCGGCGCGAGCGGCGGGTACGGTTCGGCGAGTCACGCGGCCGCGATCGCCGCCGCGAGGAAGCTCGCGATGCAGCAAGGGGCCGGAGCTGGCGCGACGCGGCACGCGAGGATCCCCGAAGCGCTCACGGCGACGTTCCAGAACGTGCCCGGTAACGCCGTGACGGGGCAGATGGCGAGCTTGCCCGGGTCGGGGACGGGGTCCAAGATGCGGACGTTCAAGGCCAAGTTGCAGGCGTCGTCGCAGGCTGCGAGGAGGGTGTAGCGCGCTTACTACGGACTGTCATCGTCTCTGCTTGCGTTCGCGTTTCCTCCCTCGAGATCTGCGCTAAATGTCTCCCACGAGATCTAAGAACTCGAGATCTGATCAATTTCTTGCACAAGATCCGAGGGCTTTCAGGACAAGAGCGAGCGAGAGCAATGACTTAAAAGCTCCCACATCCTCATCGCAGCCGGGAAGACTTGGCAAGTGACATGCTTTACACGACCTCAGAGCACGCTCTGCATGGCGATCCAGTCGACGAAAAGGTTCCAGTCCTCCGGCTCGACCATCATCCAATCCGTCGCGGAAGCGCTCGAATCGTCATCGCCGTACCGGGCAAATCCCCACGGCGCTGTAGTGCGAGCGAGCGGCGCAAAGTTGACGGAGATCTGGGCGAATTGCTTTAACGGTTTGTTGCGGTACGAATAATCGAGTTCTCCGGGACAGCGGCCTGTAGGAGCTGGCTTTGGCGCATGCGGCGCTTGAAAGATCCTCATGAAAGTGTCATCGATGCCATAGACGTATTGCTCGAGAGCTTCTTCGTCGTCGGCTTCGAGACTGAAGATGAAGCGGACGTTGGTAGGCAGGTTGTCGAGAAGATCTCCGACTTTGAGGGACCGACTCGAGATCTCGGGATTCACGGCGGGCAGAATTATGGACAACTTGTCGATCCCGCGGTGACCCAAATCCTTCAGCGGCGAGTAGGACGAGTCGATCCAATCGTCCCCGTTGGCGGGGCAAGCCAAAAACAGGAAATCGATGGGCGGTCCCGGCGGCAAATTCGCGCAGAAGTTTGCAGGCAGCCTGCCTGCCCATTTGACCTTCTCCGTTCGCAAGTCGGCCGGAAGAAGGCGGGCGATCGGCGCGAGCTCCTCGGCCGGCTCGTTACAGACGAGGGTCAGAGATTTGAGTGCGCGGAGAGGTTGTAAGGTAAGGCTGATGTGGGACCGAGCCGGCTCGAGCGGTTCGGTCGAGGAATTGACTGAGATCTCGAGAGTAGCGAGATCGGCGAGGGTCGAAAAGGACGCCAAGCTGGGCAGGATCGCGCGGATACGTCCGGCCCACAAGATCGAGAGGCTCCAAACGGCGATCCAGGTGCGCTGGACGCGATGAACCGAGAGAACGGCGGAAAGCGCCGCTTGCGAATGCAGGACGCAACTCATTTCGCGCGGGCGGACCAGAGCGTCGAGGATACGCGAAATACGCTCGAGGTCGAGGCTTGATGGTTCGGTACCGCGTCGGGCGATTTCTCCGGTCTCGGGCGAGGGAGCATCGGCGTCACTGCTTTCCTCGGGTTCGTCCTCGGCGAGCTCGTCGGGCTGCGATGCGGCAGCTTCACCGTCCAGATCGCTCGACGAGGCCTCCTCCTCTGTCGCTGTATCGTCGGACGGACCGCCTGGTGAATGCTGCTCCACGCTATCGAGCGCAGCAATCACGATCGATTGAGCGTATTGCAGGAGCCGCGCGCCCGCTCCGCCCACAGGATCGAGATACTCGCACAAGGGCCGATCGCCTAGGTGCAGGTAAAGCGTTTCAAACGCGAGCCGTTCGACAACCGGTTTCCAAGCCTTGCAGACGAGGCTGTAGTTGGTCATGAGGCGGATCCTCTCGCGTTGCGACTGCGCAGGGGCACGCCAGGCAGCGTTGGCGGTCACCGCTCCTCCGTCCGGGTCGAATTGCGGCGCGAGGATCGCTTCGAGCAGCTCGATCGGCAGCAGAGCGCAAGGACAGGGTCCTACGTATGTTATGCATGTGTCAGGATAGTCCTGCGCGTGCCTGCGTGGTGTCATACAGCGCGCTCACCTCGATCCGACGTGGGGGAAGCGTCGGGCGGAGCAACAGGCGGCATTTCGCTTCGTAAGGCTTGCGCAGGCGTGACGGGTACCAAAGTAGCTGGTCTGAGGCAATCTGTGTCGAGATGCGGTCACCGAGAGCAAAACGCGCACGAGAAGAAGGGGAAAGGCTTTCGAAGCTTCGAGGCGGACGCGCGCTCCTCTGAATGTCGCACGCAATCGTAGTGCAGCAGCTATTACTTTCGGTAGAGTTCGCCAACAGAGATGCGCCTTTCCTGCGTGAATCCCAAACTTCAGAGTCCAAGTCGAGGAAAAAAGGTTTGTGGCGAACAGTACCGGAAGAATGTCAGCTACGTGCGGGGCGCTTTGGAGCGGACCCTTCATTCAAGCGTAATCCTCCCGTCAAGCGTCTTCCTTGCTCTCCTCCTCGCAGCCGCAATTCCGGGGCCCGGCGAGAACCCGTCCGTCGCCAGCTCATCGATGCAAGGAACGACCATCCAGTCGGTCACGTCGCCTTCGATCTCGGGATCGCCGTAGCGCGCAAAGGCGAGGAGTCCGGTCGCCTTGTGGCCGATCGGCTCGAGGCGGACCGGTAACATGAGGTGCTGGAGGAGCTGTTTGCCTTCGTAGCGGTGAACGCGAGTCCCGTCGGCGAGAAGCTGACCGTACGGGGCACGCGAGTGCTTGAACATCTCTTCGCCGTTCTCGCCAATGTCAAAGAAGAACACGTCGCGATCGTGCGAGATGGGTTGACGATTTGGGCATCGGGCGGGATGCTGTCGAGCAAATCGTCGACAGTCGGATCGGCTTCGCCCTCTTTGGCGATGAGCTTGATCTCGAGGACCTCAATCTTGCGACGGTCGAGCTCGGCGAGGTGCGCGAGAAGCTGGTGCTTGAAGCCGGGAACGCCCTTGGGTTCATTGAAGGCGACATGCTCGATGAGCTTGCCCTTCGAGAGGACGATAAAGACCTGCGCGGGGACGAGACCCTGCCATCCGAGGTGGCGGAGTGGAACCTTTTTGGACAAGATGCGGCGCAGAGGCTCGTACGGGAACGCCTCGAACCCTGCGGTCAAGTACTGAGCGATGAGGATGCTGAGCATCTGCTCGTACCCGGCTTGGATCGCGAGGACGCGCAGGTTCGGCAAGCTGGCGAGGATCGAGGCGAGAGCTTTTTCGGGTTCTCCGGCGATGCCGGCGCCGCGGAGACAGTCTTCGTCGATCTCGCAGTCAGACGCATCAGCACCGCCGGTTGCAGACGAGTTGGCGCTCGAGTTCTGCTCGGTTTCCGTCGACATCGCATCCTGATCCGAGACGGCTTCTTCGCGGTCGTAGCGATCAACCCAGTGCGTGGCTTCCTCGTGCGCCTCTAGAGTCAAGCTGTGGATGTGAGGCAACAGATGGCAACGCGGTCCGGTCGTCGGGTCGAGGAAGGCGAGCGCTTGTCCGTCCGACGCGTTGAGAGTCAAGACGGCGAAAGCAGCGGCTTCGGCCTCGGGGGCCACGACTTGCAGACGAGCTTGAGCGTCGTCATCTTTGCCATGCGCTCAGTCAGGCTCTCCGAGGGCGTGAAGAGCAAGGTGAGGAACTCTTGGATCAGGACGTTGGGCAGGACGACGCGAGGCACGGCCGGATCTGTAGCGACAAACGGCAAAGGTTGACAGAGCCCTCCATTCTAGTCCTGATCACTCTGGCACCCATTCGAAGACTGATTGGCTCGACGGCTGGGCGACGAGCACGTCATCGGCCAATAGTCCGTGAGACTCTGCGCCGACCGTCAGCGAGGCAGGCGTAGAGCTGTAGTCAAAAGGCAGCAGCAGACTCGAATGTACGATGAACATGCAGTATCGAGCTCAGCAAGAAGGACTAAGGGGGGGAGAGACCAGCCGCCGACGGCGACGACCTGCAGCCGTTCGATCGTCCGATCTCCGATCTGCGACAGCTCGTCGAGGAGCATGCGGACCGCCGGTGGGTCCAGTGTCCGCAAGCTCATAAGGTTGATCGGCCGGGTTCCGCTCGACAGGTGGGCAAAGAGCCCGGGCATAAATCCGCCGTTTAGCTCGACCTGCTGGACGACGTCCCGCACGGCAAGCTGGAGGAGCGCAGCAGACGGCACGGCATGCTTCTTGCCGTTGATATACTGGAGTCTGATGTTTTTGAGAGCGGGAGGGGCTCGATCGCAGGAGACTCGGCAGCTAACGTCGGAACCTTGTCGGTGCCTTCGCCGTAGAAGACGATCCGGAGCGAAGTGAGCGCGCGCATTTGAGCGAGGTGCGGCACGCCTGGGCGGAATCGACGCCGTGCCCGCGCCACGCGAGCTCGAACCCCTGCAGTGTCGGCCAGACCAGGTTGTCTGCACTGTGCTCGCACAGGGCGGGCATGACGACGGAAGCGTCGTCCGAGCGGAGCACTTTGAGGTTCGGCATCTTGCGAACGAGGTCGGCGTGGCGTTTCACCGGGCCCAAGAGGTTCACGAGCGACAACCCTTTGATGTAAGCCAGGGCGTGCTGCCCTCCGTTTTCGAGATACGCCATTTCGTCCGACGTCAAGACGTCAATGTCGTACCAGACATGCTCCTCGACGATCTCCCGCCAAGCGGTACAGACTTTCGAGAGCGGTTTCAAGACGGTTCGTTTCCTGGTCGGGCTGCCCTCCGAGTACGGCGAGCGGCTCAGTCTGTGCTCGACGGCGTATTCGAGGATCGCTCGGAGGACTTCGGCGGGGAGCGAGTCGAACGGCGACGGTTTCGCCGGCGTGGCTGCGTTCGCGCGGTCCGAGTCGAGGTGGGGCGACGCGATGCCAGCAGTTCCCTTCGTGCCCTTGCCGCTACGTCGAGCAGGTGCGGGCGCAGCGGCCGCCTTAGCTTTGCTGCTCCTTGTACGCGGCATAACGAAGTCGCACACGGCAGGCGAAGAAGAGATGCAGAGGCAGGACGCGTCGCGAAGGCGAAAACTTTGCGCGGAGCACCGAGACGCGCTCGCGACACGCGATCGACTGCGGAGTGAAAATGCTATAACGAGGAGTGTAGTATATGCTGCTCTAGTAATATCGACAATGCGAGAAAGAACGGCGCGAGCAGAAGAAAGGAGAGAGAGAGGACCCGGCCACCGCGCGAGTAGTCAGTCTCGCCACGGCCAACTGAACCACCACCGACTCGCTTTCGCCGCCGCCTCCTCGTCGTCGTGCGCAGCCTTCTCCTGGAGCCAATACGCAATGTACCGCGTCCAGCCTTCGACGACGCCCGTACCCATCGCGAGATGCAAGCAGTCGTCGTTCGTGTGCTGCGCGTGGACGAGGATCAGCTGGGCACTCGAGCTTTCTCTTTGAAGCCGGAACATAAAGGGACGTACCGCATCGGGTCGGAGAGCGGCCGGGCGGTTCACCTGCATCCACGAGATCTGAGGCGAAGCAAAGTCGCGCACCATGGCCTGCGCGTCGAATCCAGGCCGTCAGTGGCCGGAAGCGGGAAACTGCCGCGTATCTGAGAAACGCACCTCTGCCCGATCATTCATCGTCCACATGTCCTTCCAACTCCACCAAGAGCTCTGGGTCCGGTCGTACTGCTTGAACGGACCAGGCGCCTTGTGACACTCGTCGTGACCGTTCGACGTCGGCCGGATCAGGATCTCCTTGCCGGACCGCTCCTCCTCGGTCGCGTCCGCGAGCGCTTCGTGCATTCCTTTCAAGATCGCGTCGATGGTGATCTGAAAGTACTCGATATGCGCCGGGGCGTTCGGGAGGTTGAAGTGGCGGCCGGAAAAGTGGGCGCCCGTCGAAAAGACGAGGGCGCGGTAGTTGGCCGAGCGCGTGACGCGCTCTTCAACCGCGAGAGCGTCTGGAGGGGTCGTACTCTGCGCATACGAAGGTGAGATGCCGGTCGTGATATTACGGTAAGCGGCTGGCCGGAGGAACAAGTCCATGATCTGCACACGAATAGAGCGTGAGCTCGACCTTCTTGCCCATGCCGAGCGCAACGAGAACCCACATATTCGAGTGACGTCGAAAACGTCTCGATCTCCGTCAAAAGAGGTGTAGACGAGTTGACAATTTCGGGCGCAGCGAGCGCCGGGTAGAGCGCCGACAGGTTGCGGTCGCCTGCGATCGCGTCCGCCTTGAACCCGTCAAACAGCTCGACGAGCTCGACCGGCGCCAGGCCGTGGTCGGAGCTGCCCAAAAAAAGGCCGCATCAGTCAGTTGGGCATGACTGTGATGCGCGTCAAATGTCGTGAGTGGCTCACCGAACGTGACTGATAACGGGCGCTCCGTCCCAGTCCCAATCTTCCGGAACGACAAGCTGCCCCGATTTGATCAATGGAGATTCTCGGTTGAGAAGGAGGTGCTCCTCCTTGATCTGGTGCCATTCGCTCATGGTCGGGTACGGCCACAGCGCGCGAACGTGCGGGTAGAGCATGCACGACAGCGAGTAGAAGTGACCTTCCGAGAGCGAATCTGTGCGGGCGCCCGCCAGCGTCAGTCAGGTTCGTACGGCACGTTCCAACGAAGGAAAAGGGTCCCGCAACTCACCTCCGACAATGAGCCACGCTCCGCGGTCGACCAGATCCTGCAGGAACCGGATCGTCCCTTCGTCCTCCCGTCCGCCTTCGTACTCTCTCATCGCGGTCCAGGGTCCATCCACTTGCTCCATACACATCTCACTTCCCGCCTCGTACCGGTACCCTGCCGCCCTCCTCCTGTACCCGCTCATCGGCCACTCGCCATTCGGCCGGGCTTGGTTCTCCGGACCTGGGCCTTCGACACCGGGAGGGATCACGCCGAGGTACCAGTCGCCGCGGAACCAGTTCTGGGCGCACCCGTGCCCGTGGTAGTCGGGCGACGCGTCCCAGACGGAAATGTCGGCGAGGAACGGTTCGGGGAGAGGGAGCCAAGTCCCGTTGGACCATTCTTGCGGCGAGCAGGCCGGTTCGAATTGGGCTCGAGGTGCGAGTGCGGCGGGACGAGGTGAGAATAGAATGGAAGGGAGGGAAGGATGTCTGTCGGGAGGGAGACTGATCGAACCGACAACGAGGAGGATTCCGGCGACAGCGGCGACTCCGATCAGAAGTTTGCGGGACTGAACGCCGCCACGGCGTGCCCCTGTAGAGATGTTTCCCACCTCTATTGACTTGCGTCCTGAGAGGGGCGAGACGATGGAAATCGCGGCGGCGACGACAGCGGTGGCAAAGTGTGCCAAGGTCGGGTTCAGCGAAGCCGGCGGCTTGAAGTACGGACTACGCTCGGGCGTGTCGTCCTCGTCGTCGTCGTCTTCTCCTTCCTTGTCGTCTTGCTCGTCGTCGTCGTCGTCGTGGTAATGAAAGGATCGCCGGGAGGTCTCGCCTTCAGTCGAGTATCGGTGTTCCGGACCCGAGTCGCGCATAGACGGATCGGGGGAACCGCTCGCTCGCGCCAGCGGCAAGTACACTTGGTCATCTGCTAGGGTCCGCGTCAGTCTTGCGGGCTGAGGGGAGCGATCACGAGCGCAATCCGACACGGTTTTCAGACGCTCTGGCGACTGCGCGATTCGGGGATGAACGACTCGCCTCTTGACTTTGCGATCGAGGGCCATAAGCCGACGGCCATTGTTGCCCTTGCGACAGGTGTGGTCGAGCGCGTAGGCGCGGTGCGCAGGCTAAAGCAGGCAGGGACTCGAGCGCGCGGGGTTCCGGAGAAGGAGCTGCGCGTGCACCGACGCGCTGCAGCAGCTGGGTCCCAAGGCCGGGCCGCGCCGGCCGACACTGTGATCGAAGCTTGCAAAAACGTGGAGGCCCAGACTAGCCGCAGCACACGCCGCCCCTGGTGCACTGAAAGCGGCGATTAGAAACCGTTCGTAGTGGGTATTCGAATTGCGGGCCTATTATTGCGAGAGTCAGCGAGTCGAGTCCTCCCACCTTCGGTCGGACGAACAACGCTTAGAGACGACAGAGATGGCGATCGCGTATGGCGATTTGACCGCTTTGCTGCCCCTGACGGTCCCTATCCCGACGGTGGCGAGTCACCCCGAGTTGCTCGAGTCGGAACACTTGTCGACCGAGCATGACTTGTTGAGGAACCCGACGTCGCTCGCACGCTGGACCAACTACCTCCGCACGATCCACGATGAGATCGACGCACACAGGCTCGCAGCCCGAGGTCAGGCGAGCGGAGTCGAACGGATCTTGCTCGGCGACGCCTTATCGACTCCGGCCGGTCGGAAAGGGTTGCAGCGCCTGACGGACGTCTACGAACGCGCGCTGCAGCACCACCCGCGCAGCTACGCCCTCTGGAGGGACTACCTCGCCATGAGGAGCAGTTGCGTCCTCGGGAAACCCCAGAAACCGCTCAAACTGAACGCGCCGAGGAAACGGAGGGGGCAGGACGGCATCGGCAGAACCATGACCGAATGGCTCGAAGCCGGCAAGGGAGAGATTGACGAGATTGAAGAGGGCGAACGCGATTATGAACTCGAGTGGGAAGGCGCCCTCGACGGGATCCTCGGCTACGACGAATGGCGCTCGCTCGCCGCGACGTACGAGCGCGCGATCGCATGGCTCCCCCAGGTGGGCCCTCCGTCCTCGTAAGGAGCGACTTTGTCCGAAGGATCGCTGACTCTCGCGTTGTGCCCTACAGATGCCCCGTCTCTGGCTGTCCTACCTCACGCTCTTTGTCCACCCTTCGTGCCCCGCCGCCCTCGCCCACACTCACGCCCGCCGCACGTTTGATCGCGCCCTCCGCACTCTCGCCCCTTCTCTCCACGAACGGATCTGGCACCTCTACCTGACCTGGGCGAGCCCGTCTTCGCCCGCGTCCCTCAGTCCCGAAACGATCGTCTCGGTCTGGCGCCGGTACCTCTCTCGCGACCCGTCCCCGACCTCTCACTACATCCACTCGGTCCTGCTGGCGCTCGACGAGCCGCGCCCGCTCGAAGCGGCGAAACGGCTGCTCGCCTTGTCGCACCAGGTCCAGACGGGTCAGTTCAAACACCCGACCGGAGCGGCCGGAGAAGTCAAGAGCGCGTACCAGCTCTTGGTCGAGTGGCTCGAGGTATGCGAAAAGTACCCCGAGGAGGTTGGCGTCGACGCCGACGAGTCGCAGAAGCTCCGAACTGAGCGGGAGCAGGCCGAGGCTGCGCAAGCGGCCGCCGCTGCGTCGGACGCGAAAGCAAACGGCGAGCAACCCGCCAAGCCCGACGGTAAAGCGAACGCGATCTCGCCCGCGTTGCCTCGCGCCGTCCTCGACGCGACGTCGGACGAGCACCTCGACGTCGACTCGCTCATCCGGACTCACGGTCTCGCCGTCTACCCGGACCAAGCCGGTCGCCTCTGGACCGGTCTCGCGACGTACTGGATCAAGCGCGGCGAGTTCTCCCTCGCGCGCGACACGTTCGAAGAGGCGCTCGGGAACGTTGTCACCCTGCGCGACTTTACCCAGGTGTTTGACGCGTACGCCGAGTTTGAAGAGAGTTACATCTCGGGTTTGATGGAGACCTTGGCAGAGGGTGAGGCGGACGAGGATGCCGATGAAGAGGACCGCAAGGAGGACGAGCGCGAGTTGGACGAGCGGATGAAGAACTTTGAGGAGCTCATGGACCGGCGGCCGTTCCTCGTCAACGAGGTGTTGCTCCGCCGCAACCCGAATGACGTGCAGGAGTGGGAGAAGCGCGTCGCTCTCTACGGCACTGACGACGAAAAGGTGAGGTTGCTCGGTCGCCGCCTCTTGTCTTGACAGACCAACCGCTGACCGCCTTCGCAACGGGTCACTGCAGGTCGCAGAGACCTACACCCTCGCGACTAAGACGATCTCGCCGCGCCGCGCCGTCGGTCCTTACAACCTCGTCTGGATCCACTTTGCCAAGTTCTACGAACAAGGTGGCGTCGCCGGCGAAGCCGAGAAGGACCTCGTCTCGGCGCGCAAAGTGTTTGAGAAGGCGACGCACGTGCCGTTCCGCCGCGTCGACGAGCTCGCAGAAGTCTGGTGCGAGTGGGCCGAGATGGAAGTCCGGAACGAGTGCGTTTGGCTCGAGACTCGCTTGCTTTGCGCGGACGTCGCTGACAGTCGGCGACAGGAACTACGACGAGGCGATCAAGGTCATGCAGCGGGCGTCTGCGATCCCGAACAAGTGGAAGAGCATCTCTTTCCACGACGAGGTGCGTCGCGCAGCTTTCAGCGTGGCGGCGTCAGCTGCCATCCGTTGGCGTACGCACGCTGACCTGCCGGCGTACCACAATCGCACAGTCCCTCTCCGTTCAGCAACGCCTCTTCAAATCGCTCAAGCTCTGGTCGTTCTACGTCGACCTGGAAGAGTCGATCGGCACAGTCGAGACGACCAAGGCCGTGTACGACCGGATCTTTGAGCTCAAGATCGCGAACGCTCAAGTCGTCATCAACTGCGCCAACTTCCTTGAGGAGAACGAGTACTGGGAGGAGAGCTTCAAGGTGAGCATGCCGACTCATAATTTAACGGATTGCTTTCGCGGGGAGGCTCTGCGGAAGCGTCGTGACGCATGCTCACATGTGACCGTCGCTGCAGGTGTACGAGCGCGGTGTCGACCTCTTCACCTATCCGATCGCTTTCGAGATCTGGAACGCCTACCTGAGCAAGTTCATGAAGCGCTACGTACGTCTTTAGCGGTTGCCTATGGGCGCGCATGTGGCTAACGATCCCGTGACGGACACAGGGTGGAGACAAGCTCGAGCGCGCACGCGACTTGTTCGAGCAAGCGCTTGCGACGTGCCCGGCCAAGTTCTGCAAGCCGATCTACCTCCTGTACGGCCAACTCGAGGAGGAGTACGGTCTCGCCAAGCGTGCGATGGCTGTCTACGACCGGGCGACCAAGGAAGTCGAGGCCAAGGACCGCATGGAGGTGAGCGGTGCTCGACCTGGCCGGGCGACAAGAGCGGTCTCTGACAAGGTTCTCGCGTACAGATGTTCACTTACTACATCGCGCGCGCCACCGCGTCCTTCGGTCTCGCTGCGACCCGCCCCATCTACGAGCGCGCCATCGAGTCGCTTCCCGACAGTCAGACCGCCGAGA
Organism: Rhodotorula taiwanensis; assembly: GCA_002922495.1. Taxonomy (NCBI): domain Eukaryota; kingdom Fungi; phylum Basidiomycota; class Microbotryomycetes; order Sporidiobolales; family Sporidiobolaceae; genus Rhodotorula; species Rhodotorula taiwanensis. Next base: position 30,359 of record PJQD01000043.1, on the reverse strand, counting down.
TGTGCCTGCGCTTCGCGGCTCTCGAGCGCAAGCTCGGCGAGATCGATCGGGCCCGCGCTATCTATGCGCACGCCAGTCAATTCTGCGACCCTCGTGTACGTCGCCTGAAGATTATCTTGTCTGCACAGTATCTGACCACCCAAGTACTCGCAGACGAACCCCCAATTCTGGGCTCAGTGGAACGCGTTCGAGATCGAGACCGGTTCCGAAGACACCTTCCGCGAGGTGAGCAGGCACCGGCTCTGCTTACTTCCGTCTGCTGCATCTGTAGTGACTGACGCCTCCCCCGCCTCCCCAGTACCTGCGCATCAAGCGTGCGGTTCAGGCCGCGTTCAACACCGAGGCTTCGTACCTTTCCGCCAAACTCCAACAACTGCAGAAGGGCGGCCAGGCCGCGCAGGAGGCCGTCGCCGGCGCGCCCGTCGTCGACCCGATGGCAGCGCTCGACCGTGCGACCGGTCAGCAGGGCGGCACCCGCGTGTCGGGCTTCGTTGCGGCGAGCAGCGGCGCCAAGATCGGCGGCCAGGGTGAACCGGACGCCGAAGCTGAGCCGGCGCAGGGCAATGCTGACGAGATCGCCATCGACGACGATGATGAAGACGACGAGTAGGCTGTAGAGACGCGATGAAAAAAGCCGATCCGGCTGATGTGAACGACTCGCTAGGCGCGAGGCTCAGGAATGCGGTGTCCACCTTGTCGAGATCGGCGCTTGCACGAGTCCAGTCTGTCCGACCACGCATCGCAGGCCGGAGTCGGTGAAGTGGTGGATCTGCAAGAGCGAGAAGAAAATCAGTTTGGAGGTCACTGGGATCGCGAGCGCCAACTTGGGCAACTCGCGACTCTTGGGGGGCAAAATCGAGGCGGGGACTTGCCTCCTCGCGCTCGCGACCACGGAGCCACATCGGGTTGGTGCCCTTGTAGTAGATGTCCGGCGCCGGCTCCGGCGATTTCTTCGCCTCCTCGACCGCCACCTCGACTTCAGCCCGTGCCTCCTTGTCGATCTTCTTGAGCTCCGCCTCGGGGATCACGTTCCACTCGAGGAGCAGGTTCTTCAGGCCGGTGATCGGGTCATTCGACGAACGCATGTGCTGGATCTCCTCACGGGTACGGTACGTCGTACCCGGGTCCGACATCGAGTGGCCGCCGTACCGGTACGCGACCATCTCGAGCAGGAGCGGTCCCTTGCCCGACGTCGTCCACTCCTTCGCGTACTTGACAGCTTGCATGACGGCGAGGACGTCCATGCCGTTGACCTATCGGGAAGAGTGTCAGTGCAGGGCTCGTCGAAATGTGCCGTCGAGAAGGTCGCGGAAGGAGCACATCCTTCGGTCAAGGAAGTCCTCCTTCGCGCCCCGTTCCCTCCGAGCTCTCACCTGAACGCCCCGGATGAGATCACCACGCCTGAAGTACTCGGTGTTGGAGCTGGAACGAGCTGCCGAAGTGCCCATGCCGTAGAGGTTGTTCTCGCAGACGAACACGCAGGAGAGATTCCAAACTGCGTGTCGTCCGCGAGAACACCATCATCATAGGCAGGGCAACAAGCGAGCAGTGTTGAGTGAGGGCGAGAGATGGCAAGAAGAGCCAGGGGAAGGGGATTCGGGAAAGAGAGAGCAAGCAAAAAGGACGTCAGCTGCCCCCGACTCGCCACCCGCCACTCCACCACGCACGCTTGGCCATGTTGTACGCCTCAAAGACCTGTCTCTGGTTCGACGCGCCGTCTCCGTACATGGCGAAAGTGACGTGCTCGTTGTCCTGGCCGAGGTACTGCTGCGCGAACGCGATACCGGCACCAAGCGGGACCTGGTCGCCGACAATACCGTTGCCGCCGAAGAATCTGAACGGCCAGAGGTAGCAGATGTGTGTGCAACCCTACGTCAAGCTTTCAGAGCAGCGTCAACCTTAATGTTGCCTTAGAGCTGCAGGGAAAGGGGATCTTATTCAAAAGATCTGCCAATGCAAGCGTAGCTCGTGTCGCACCTTCGGAGGACCTGCCTCGGATCAGATTAGATTCGGCAGCTGTAGTGCCAGCGCACTGGTCCTAGAAGCGTGCGTCTGCAGCAGCGCAACAGCGGCGTTGCATAAGTCTCGATGTCGCCATCAAGCTTTCGCTACGCTCGGAGCAAAGGCTGGCTTAGGACGGTCCCCCAGACACGCGCAGAGCAGCGGGCTACTTGTCCTCGATGTAGCAGAACAGATCAAAAGATCGCAGAGCTCGATGCAGAGCGGGCGGAAGCGGGAAAGAGACAGCCATCAAGCTGCATCTCGAGCGGTGAGTCGTTTGCCGATGTGCCGCTGCGCAGGCTGCTGCTCCGCGCTCCCCAGCCCCATACGATCTCACGGGAAATGCGTCCTTGACGTGTATCCCGCAAAGCTGTCGCAGAGGGGCGTTTCTCGCGGGTGCGATGACGAAGGCGGACCCGCCTCATCTCGAGCAGCTGGGTCCCTCACGCGCGATGAGCCTCTCGGGTGAGTTCAGCTAGGCACATTTGCGATTCGTACCACAGAAACTCTTCATTCCTTGCAAGAGTGTATTCTAGATTGATGGCGTGCGGCGCACAACGTGTAAGATTGGAGAGGGAAGCCGGAGGAAAGGCAACGTCAAAAGCTGAGGGAAAAAGACAGAGAGCTTCGGACGAAAGGAAACAGGAAGAACCGCTAGATCATGCTGGAGGTCGGGGTGGTAAGATCACAAGAGAGAGAGAGAAAGGAGAAGTCGAAGGCGGGTGAGGCGACGAGTGGGGACTTAGACGGTCGAGGTGAGCGAGTCCATCTTCTGGTTGTCCGCCGAGCCAAACTGGGCAGGGCCGTTCGGCAGCAGGTCCGAGTCGGTGAAGTGGTGGATCTGTAAGAGCGAGAAGAAGTCAGAAGGCAGGTCACTCGGACGCGAGCGCCAACTTGGGCCAACTCGCGACTCTTTGGGGGGGAAATTAAGGCGAGGACTTGCCTCCTCGCGCTCGCGACCACGGAGCCACATCGGGTTGGTGCCCTTGTAGTAGATATCCGTCCACATGTCCTTGTCCTGCGCCGGCTCCGGCGACTTCTTCGCCTCCTCGACCGCCACCTCGACTTCGGCCCGCGCCTCCTTGTCGATCTTCTTGAGCTCCGCCTCGGGGATCACGTTCCACTCGAGGAGCAGGTTCTTCAGGCCGGTGATCGGGTCGTTCGACGAACGCATGTGCTGGATCTCCTCACGGGTACGGTACGTCGTACCCGGGTCCGACATCGAGTGGCCGCCGTACCGGTACGTGACCATCTCGAGCAGGAGCGGTCCCTTGCCCGACGTCGTCCACTCCTTCGCGTACTTGACAGCCTGCATGACGGCGAGGACGTCCATGCCGTTGACCTATCGGGAAGAGCGTCAGTACAGGGCTCCCAACACAGAAAGGGGAGGTATTCACTTGGATGCCCGGGATGAGATCACCACGCTTGAAGTACTCCGTGTTGGAGCTGGAACGGGCAGCAGATGTGCCCATTCCATAAAGGTTGTTTTCGCAAACGAAAACGCACGGCAAGTTCCAAACTGCGATGTAAACCTGGTCAGCACAGCTCTGAGCGTGCGAACACAAACATGCTCCACCACGCACGCTTGGCCATGTTGTACGCCTCAAAGACCTGTCCCTGGTTCGACGCGCCGTCTCCGTACATGGCGAACGTGGCGTGCTCGTTGTCCTGGCCGAGGTACTGCTGCGCGAACGCGATACCGGCGCCGAGCGGGACCTGGGCGCCGACGATACCGTTGCCGCCGAAGAACCTGAACGATCAGAGTCAGCCCAAGGAATAATCTTCAGGACAAGGACAAGAAGAGCGCACGTCGGGGTGAAGATGTGCATCGAGCCACCCTTGCCGTGCGACATGCCGTCGACGCGACCGAGGAGCTCGGCGAGAACGCCCTTGATCGTGCCGCCGCGGAGGACGGCGAAGGGGTGGCAACGGTACGCGGTGATAATCTTGTCGTCCTTCTTGATCGCGTTGTGCATGCCGACCGAGACGGCCTCTTGTCCGATCGCCAGGTGGCAGAATCCACGGATCATTTTCTGCAGCGCCGCACCAATCCATCAGCGCTCTTGGCCCAGAAGGAACAGGCACAAGCGACTCACCGCCTTGTAGAGCTATTTTTTCGTCGCAATCCAGAGGAGGGAGGGGTTCGGGTGAGTTAGCGACTGGATCGGGTGAAAGTGGAGCGAGGCCGTCGAGAGGCGGTCGCACCTGGTCAGCGGCCATCTCCATACGGCGCATCCTGGTAGTTCAAGCGTATCAGTACAGGTCGCGAGAACTCGGATCAAGAGAGATCGGGGAAGAGGCGCGACGCGACTCACTGGACCATCTCGCGGTAAATGTCGACGAGCTGCTGCTTCGGGACTTCGAGTTCGAGTCCCGGGGTCTCGCAGCGGTGAGCCTTGAAGTACTCCTCGTGCAACTTGACCTTGATGCTGTCCTCGCCGTGGTCGATCAGCGACGCCGAGTCGGCCGTCGTCTGGACTGAGCGCGCCAACACGGGAACGCGCGGCGTCCACTGGGCGACGCCAGAGCGCGCGAGGGTCGAAGCGATACGGGAACGGAGCATGGTTCGGGCTGCGACCTGGAGACAGGAGCTGGAGCAAAGACAGGCCGAGAGGAGCGGCGACGACGACGGCGAGCGCCGCGACGAAACTCGTCTGCCGAAACTTTTTTCTCGCGTGTCGCCCAAATTTCCCAACACCCGCGCCGCTCGCCTCGACGGGGTTATGTCCGCTTTCTCCTCGTCCCTTGACATTCGACGCGTCCCCTGTGATCCATTCTCTCTCTCGTTCATGCTGCAGCATCGAATCTCGGCGCTGGTGGCTTCCTCCGAGCGCTGCTGGCCCAGCCCTGCTGCTCATGCACGCCCCAAACGTCCGTCCATGCTGATACCGGCTCATCATATGCTGTGAGCTGTCTCACTGCCAGTTGCTACTCGCTTCTTGCTGCCCGCATCAGAGCAGAACCTGCGCTTTCGCTTGCACGTCAATGTGGAAGGAATGCGCCGCGTTTGTGGAGCGGTTGCCCTCTCCTCCGGACCTGCCACGCGCTTATCTTGCCATTTGACCGCCCGAGCGACATTCGCGTTTTCTCGGTGGTCGCTGTAAGCCCCTCTGTGGGGCCTCCTTCGCCCGCAGAGACGGGCCTGGTACGCTTGCTTGTGCCTCAAATTGCCCTTCAGGAGAGCTACCACGGCCTCGCCCGCGATCGGACATTCAGCAAAGACTCAGCTCTCAGAAAGGCGCTGGGAAATGATACCTTCCTGCCACCGGTCGACGCTACAGAGGCATACGGAGCGGGAAGCGCGCGTACTCGCAGGCTCGTCCGCTTCTTTGTCCCTGCCTCCCAGGAACAGCGGCCGTCGCATAGGAACACGATGCCGGAGTATCCGCGCCCCTTGCGTACGCTGCCGGCCGAGCTCAACTTGTGACACTTTGCCGGAGAACACAGTTCTCGAGCACTTCCTGAGGGACGATGTGGATGGACGGCTAACGGCTTGGCATGCGAGTGCATTGCGATGCCTCCCGCTCTTAGCATTCGATGCGGTACGAGTAGCTATGCGAGTGAGGGTGAATGGAGAACGCTATATGACGACGGCGGCTCGGGTCGGTCTGCACATGCGTAGCGCGCCCCGCTCCCCTTTTGGCAAAATGCGAAAGCTTCCAACATCGTGTTCAACACCCTCGTACGACACGAGCAGGACGCGGCTTCTTTCCGGCACAGCTCGGGCACAGCTCGGCGCTCCGCAACGCTGCGACAGTGCGGTACCGCGCGACACTACTCGTGAGGATTGCCGCCTTCGGGCGCGCGTAGGATCCGTTCTCCTCACACCTCATCGAGACCGTCATAGTATAAGAACACAAGTCCACAAGAGACTAATTTCTTCTCGGTTGACTTCGCTCGCAAGTCGCGGTTCATGTCGCAGCAGACTCCGGTGCCCATGGGATCCGGCGCGGCTGTGGCGCAGCAGGCGCTTTGTGTCCCGCTAGAGGGGCTCGTCACAATGCGACGCACAGCGAAGACAACTGAGCGAGCGAGAGCAGTCTGAAGTGCTGCGCTGTGGCTGTCGAATCGAGCTCGCGTCAAGAAGGGGAACAGCTCGCCGTGGATCCTCGGCGCATCGGACTGCCAGGCGTCCGACTGCCGGCTATCCAGGGGATTGCAGCCGTGGACGCGCGAGGAGATGAGGAATTAGTCCGAAGCTGAAGGCGGACGGAATGCTCGCGGAGAGAGATACCGTTCTGCTAGCTCAGCCGCGCGCAGACAGGTTCGGTCTCCGTCGCTCCGCAGCTAGGATCTTGCGAGCTCGTCATAACCCATAGAAGCTTCCTGGGCTCTGTTCACTACGTAGGCTGACCGAATCGAGGTGTCCTTGAGCGCGGAGCGCTGACTTCAGACTCCCGCGCCTGCACACACGAAGCGCAGACCTGCAATGATTGCGGATTTCTCCCTATCTCTGCTCGGCTGCCGCCAGACGCACCTCAGAAGGGAGCGCTGCATACAAAGGCGCCCTGTAGGCTTCGAATGCGGTCCGAGACCCGGTCGCGCGAGCGCGGACCCGCAACGACGTAGCGCAGGCACATCAAGCAGATACAGTACTGTACTCGGCCTCCTTTCCAGCCAGCCACGCGGGCATGGCGTCAGCATTCGACCGCATCTCCGCCAAGTCCCCTGCTGCCAGAGTCTCAAAAGTGGTGCCTAATGGACGCCCGTATGACAATGATTGAAGGCGGGCTCTCGAAACGTCATGGCGGGCGCAAAGAGGCAAGTTCCTTCGACCCTCGGAACTCCGCCGTTAAAGTTGAATCGCGGGAGATGCTCGTAATATCAAAGAGAAGGGTATAGACGCAGGCCGAATGTACGCGATGGACGGGTGCTTCGCAGCTACTGCACAGCTATGTACAGCTTGCTGCGTGCGCGAACAAACGGTTTCTTGAGCTCTAGATGCGCAGGACGTCACGCAGAAGAACTCAGATCCGCGTTCTGTCGGAAGCAATCGAGCAGCAGAACAAACGCCGGCGCTCTCTGTATGGCCGTAGGTTCTCGAAGCTCACAGACTGACCAGCGGCTCTAGTCTGGAACACACGGATGCGCTCGCAGGAAGCGGCAGGATTAACTAGCGTCTGCTTCGGATCTACTCTGCTCAGCGCACTTGATCTAGCTGCCGTAAAAAGAGGCACGCGCCTGCAGGCCTGCAAAAGATTGATCACGAGAGGCCGGGAAGCCACCGGTGACCGCACGCGCGTTTGCAGCAGCTGAAGCGATCGAAGGGATCGTCGGCCGGCGAAAAGCACGCTGTCGCTGCCGGTCGACAGGCCCTCCACTTTGGCTTTGCGCTGACGCAGCCGCAGCGGTCGCTGTCTCGGCTGCCTGGACTTTGCGCCGCGCCGCGGACAGGGCGCCGATCGAATGAAAGGAAGCGAATCGAAGGGCTGGCATATCAAAGCCGCCGGCGTCTTCGGGCGTCCGGCGCTTGCCTCGATCTTTGCTCGGTCGGGTTGGCACTTTTTTTTTTGGCGACGCCAAAAGGAGGGTCAGGTGTCGCTGTATGTTACGCAGCAGTCCTCGCTCGAGGTTACGAATGCGTGGTCAGGCAGCTGAGAGTACTGCGGACCATTCAAGACCGGGCATGCACCTGCACCTGGGCAGCGGCGGTCAACGCGCGCGGCGAGGAGGTTCGTAAGCGCAATGCGCAGGGTTTCGAGACCGGACGGCAATAGTCGAGACTATGAGAAGAGCGCGAAGGAGGGGTGCACTGCGAGAGGAAGAATAGACTGTATACGGCGAGGAGAGTTGAGGGGAGAAAGTGACGGTCGGGCCGGCGTGAGTTGGTCGGGCGATGAGACGACGGGCGGCCGCGACCCTTCCTCGCTCGCCGCCGCGCCATTCACGCTGCCTTGGGGGAACCCTCGGCGCTTGACGACTGCTTTAGTCACAAGATCAGCTCGGCCCTGTCGCTGTCTGCTGCGACAAGCTTATCGACTGCGTCTCGTGCACCAGAGTGACGCTATAGCGGAATTGATAGGCGCCCACCAAGAAACTGGCAGCCAGCCCGGAAGACGCGGGGTAGCCTCGATTTCTTGACGACGACTTCGCCGGCTCTACGCCACCGACCCGACCCTCGTGCGACAAAGAGCGGTCCCAAGTCTACACCTGCTTCGATCAACGAGGCGAGCGGCGGCGGCGGAGCCTGCGCAAAGGGGCCGGGACAGCGAGGTTGAACCAGCAGCTCGCACTAGCGTCGACCTTCGTCCGAAGCGGTTGCCGGCACGTGTCGGTCGTCTCCCGCCCCGACCGAGGGTTCACGCCGCTCGATGCAGGGCTATGCCAAAGCTGAGATTGAGCCACAAGGGGCCAACGGGAGGGACGCCTATCAGCACGCCGCCGCAGACCAACATCGGAGTTCCGTCGCGACGCGAGACGGCGCCGCTGCGGGACTCTCGATAGCAGACCGGCGCGCCACGGCCAGACTCCCTCCACCGAGGATGCAACAGGGAGGCGCCATCGGGCAAGACCATGTCAAGCAGGAGCGAGCGGATGCGTGGGCGCACGCCGGGGCGTACTACGACGACGACCGCGGCCGCGGCCGCGGAGGCGGAGAACCTTATTCCCAAGACCCGCGCGCTCAAACGTACCCGCCGCATGCCTCGCCCTCCTTTGCGCCAGTCGCCGGTCCGTCTCGAGCGCCGACGGGCGCCATGCCACCCCGTCAGGCCGACTTTGCGCCACAATCCGACCCACGAGCGAGATCTCGCGCCATCGAGTACGATCAGTACAGCGGCGGCGGCTCTCCAATGCTGCCAGCCGATGCACAGGCTTATCACGCGGCAGGTCAAGCCTCTGCGGGACCGCCGTTGCAGCGTTCGGCGGCGGGCTATCGTCAGCCGCACGAGCCTCTTCGACGCGACCAACCTTACGCTACCGAGGCGGCAAACGGAGCACGCCCCACGCAGCCGACAGTCGAAGGTCTCCTCGGCCATATTGCGCGAACCGAAGAGCTGCGGCTGGTGCGTGCCCGATGCAAGCACATCAATGAAGCGAGGGCCCGCGGCGTCTACCCGCCCGACGATTCTCGAGCAGGCCAACCCTACCCGGTCGAAGAGCAGATCCACCTCGATCGCCAGGCTCTTCAGTGCAGGTACGGCGACTCTCCTAGACTGTTCCTTCTCGGGCGACCATGGCGCGCTAACGAGAGCAACTCCTGCTCGTACCCCTCCAGCAACCGGGAAATCGTCATCATCGAGGCGTGCGAAGCCTTCTTCCGCGCTCACGGCGGCCAAGCGCACGTCGTGCGGTGTGCCGAGCACTATCAGGCCCAGCAACAAAAGCTGCGGCATCAGGCTCGAATGCAAGAGGCGGCCCGCTGGCAGGGTCAGCCGGACTCGGCCCTGCCTTCCCAGCAACAGTCGAACAACCGTCCGTCGCCGCAGCAGCCGTTGCGCATCGATACGCGTGCAGTCGACCGAGCGGCGGCCGGACCGGCGACGTCGGTTCCGGTCCCGAGCGGACGTCAAACTCACATGTCGCGACCAGCTCCCGGCTTTCCACACGAGCAGCCGGAACCGCAACCTCGATCCGCGCCGCCGACACAGCAGACGTTCCCTCAGTCGGCGACCGGCCCGCGCACGTCGCCGGCGAACGACCGGCCTGCCTTCCGGACAGCAAACTCTTTCCACCAAATCCAGCGCGCTCCTTCCGCACCGCATCCCGCGCAGAATCTACAACACGGTCATCAGAACGCGCAGCACCAAGCGTTCTCCTTTCACCAACATCAGCCGCGAGCGGTTGCCGTGCCGCCTTCGCCGACCCGGCCTTCCAATGCCAACGGGAAGATGCCCGTCAGTGCGCGGACTGCCTCGAACCGCCATGCTTCGAACGGCTACCACGACGAGCCGGACATGTCAGCTTTCGGGATCACGGGATCCGCTCATACACAGAGCTCGCCGCACCAGAACGGCGCTCGAGCGCCACCCATGCAGTTCTCCCCCGAAGCTGCGCAGCGGGTCCCGCCCGTTGCTCGGTCGGCAAGTCAGAACTCGTCGCGGATCTTACAAGACGACCGAGGGCAGCAGCCGCTGCCGGGACCGACGAGGCGATCACCTCGCCACCCGACCCTGATCCTCGCCGAAGCGGGCAACCTCGCCGAACTGCAAGCGCAGGTATGCTGGCTCTCGCGCCACTCGAATTGACCACGAGTGTACTGACGTTGTCGTCCTCAGATCTCGCCTCAACACTTTTTCGGCATGCTCAGCCATTCATTGAGTCGGAGAGGCGAAGGTCCGCCGCCTGAACGGTGCTTCATCGGCCCGCACCAGGTCGACCTGTTCCGGTTCAGCCAGCTCGTCATTGGGCGCTGCGCTGGCTACATTCAGGTTCGTCTCTGATGTGCTCTGCATGCCCTGCGGCGCCATCCTGACTCGCGGGCCTGCAGGTCGATCATGACAATGCGTGGTCGCGCATCGCCTCGATCCTGCTCCCCGCTTCCGTCGGCGACAGCGATCACGACCACCTCGTCGCTCAGCTGCGAGACCTCTATCTGCACTATATCTCCCCATACGAGGACGACTGGTCGAGCGAGATGCTCCGGCGCCAGAACCCTCGACCGCCTGCCGAAAGCAGTCCTTCGATGGCACACCTGACGCCACCGAGCGATTCACTCCCGCCACCGCCTCCGGGTTCTAGCGGTCAGAAACCGCGGTCGCGTCCGGCCAGTCGTCTCGGCGGCCCGGTCCAGTTTGCGCCCATCTCGACGCCGGCAACTCACGCCTCTGCGAGTACCGAGCGAGTCCCGGGATTGCCGTCGTTTCAGGGCGCACCTCCTGCCTCGACCCCGTCGGACAACGCCTCGCAGCGAGGCTCGGCAGCCCCGTCTCCTACCTCACCTCGTTCACGCGCCTCGACCGTGTCGAGCGGATCGTCCATGTTCGCCTCGGCTTTCGGTGCCTTCGGGCTGGGGCCGAACACCGCCATGACGGCGACGACTGATCCGACCTCGACCTCTTCGGCGGCCAAGTCGTCGCCCGAGGTTGCGATCACGCCGGCTGCCGACGAGCCTAGCCTCGAGGACATCCTGGCCCAGGTCGACGCGCATCAACGCCAAATGTCGATGCACGGCGCTTCAACCACGACGACACCCCTTGAACCTCCTGTGCCGCTGCCGACGCTGCTCGCCTCTCCACATGCATCTTCTTCGACGGCGCCGTCACCAGCTTCGGCAGCGGCGGCGGCAGCGGGACAGACTGCACCGTTCTCGCAGCTCACAGCCCTGGACGCCGTCGTCGAAACGCCTGCGTTGCACCGCGCGGCTTCGGATTCTGCGATCAGTCCACACAGCGACGATGCGATTGTTCGAACAAAGCGCAGTCGCGAAGACGCTTCGAGTCGCGATCGGAGCGGCGAGGAAGCTCGTCGCCGGAAACGGGACGGTGCCGACGCGCTCTCCCCTCGGAAAGTGCTCGGTCCGGTCGTGGGCACAACGAGCCGGCGCCGGTCCGCCGAGTCGACTCCCGATTTGGTTCCGAGCGGGTCGCTGCGACCCAGCACGACGTCCTCCAACGGATCCGCTGTCTCGCCACTCTTCATGAGCAACTTGCCTCTGCCCGGATCGTCGCCGAACGAAACGGCTGGGTCTCGACGCAAGGTGCAGACGCCTGGTGGTCTGACGGTGGCGAGTGCCGTCGAGCCAGGGAGCACGACGCCGAGCACCCTCGGTGCGACGTCCGACTTTGACTTGTTGTCCCTGACGACGCCGATCACGACCGATTTCCCGAGCGACCAGCTCTTGCCTCCGCCAGTCGAAGGTGCGAACCCGTGGCCCGGATTCGACTTGTTCATCGCGGACAATGGGGGCGACATGGGCGGCGACCTGCAGGTTGACGGCGGCGACGGGCACCAGTTTGACCCGGCCGCCTTTGCCGACTTGCACGCCGCGAGCTTCGACACGTTCAAGCCGATGCTGAGTCCGCAACTCGGCGACTCGTCCTCGAACGGGACGTTCGCGCCGCCTCCCGGTAGCAAGGACCGGGCGGCGTCGGCGGCTGCGCTCGCGGCGAGCTACCCGAACGCGGCCGACTTTTGGCACCCTTCCTCGCTGCTCGATTTCGAGTTTGCCGCCGACTCGTTCCAGTCGTCGTCGTCGTGAGACCTTGTCTTGCATATCACACGCCTCCTCGTCCTGCGCAGGTGCGCGCACCCTCTCCAGCTCCCCCATTTGGGGTCCATCTGCATGTTTCCAACTTTTCTCACGCTCCCTCGCATTCACTCATTCCTCGTTCGCACCCTTGCAGTTCTCCCTCTTCGCAAACCTGTGTATTCCCTCCTTGTCCATTTGCAGTGTTGACTCTTGTTGGCGAATGCACCCCGCGCGCGTAGTTTCCGGGCTGCCGCGGACTCTCCCGCACGGGCATCGGACCGGTCAAATTGGACCGCTCACGACCTGTCAGCAACACCTCCACACCTCGCCTTCCGGACCCCACCGTTTCCGACTCACACACGACGCGCACTGTCTCTCTGTCTCCTGTATGTTTGCTCGGTCCTCTCTCAACGTGACACCGTCTCTCAGACTTGCGCCTGCCCGTGCTATCGCGACGTTGCCTCGCCGCTTCGTTCCCGCTCGTGGCTCGGAGCTGAATCAGCGTCGCCCCCACATCCAGTCTCGCGCCAACCTGTCTTCTTCCCCACGCAACCGCCTCGCTTTGCTAGCTCGTACAATGTCGTGGTCGTCAGCAGCAGCAGCATCCCAGATCCCGACGCAGATGCGCGCCGCCCAGATCCAGGAGCAAGGCGACATTGGCGTGATTCAAGTTCGCCAGGTCGACGTGCCGAAACCCGGTCCCGGCCAGGTCCTCGTCCGCGTCGAATACGCCGGAAACAACTTTATCGACACGTGAGTAGAGACCCGAGAGCTCGAGCCTCAGTTCGCCCGGCAGATTGAGGGCGGTCGCTGACGAGAGAAGCCGCGGCTGTTTTCCCCGCGGGTTCTCAGGTACCAGCGCGGAGGCGTCTACAAGGTTCCGCTGCCGTATATCCTCGGAAACGAGAGCGCAGGCGAAGTCGTCGCAGTCGGCGAGGGTGTCGACGAAGCGACGTACGGGTACAAAGTCGGCGACAAAGTTGCTGTACGTCGAAATTCCGAGTCGGCTCCTCCGAAAACCGAACCTTTGCTTACCTGGACTACATCCGCACCACAGGCCTACACAGCCGGCGGCTCGTTCGCCGAGTACGCGCTGACGAGCGCGGGTAAGACGGTCAAGCTCGTCGACGGCATCTCCACGCGCGATGCGGCGACGAGTCTCGTGCAAGGCTTGACCGCCCTCACGTTCGTCAAGGAGGCCCACGAGGTCAAGAAGGGGCAGTACATTCTCGTGCAAGCCGCTGCCGGTGGCCTTGGCTTGCTGCTGGTCCAGCTGTGCGTTCCAAATCACCCAGCATGGCGACGGGGGTTTTCAGGCATCCGTCGTCCAAAGCCTAGGGCTTCGGAGCGCTGACGCTGTACGCACGCTCGCAGGGCCAAGCGGTTTGGTGCGACCGTCATCGGCACCACTTCGACGGAGGAGAAAGCCGAGATCGCTCGCAAGGCCGGAGCGGACCACGTCATCCTGTACGGGCCCGGGCGCGACGTCGTCAGCGAAGTTTACAAGATCACTGGTGGCGGTGCGTCTAACCCGACCTTGTCAGCTGCTTTATTCACCGGCGCTGACACGTGTGCATCGCTTCTTCAGAGGGCATTGAACGCGGCGTCCACGGCGTGTTTGACGGCGTCGGCAAGGACACTTTCGACTCTGACTTTGAGATCGTCCGGAGGAAGGGAACGATCGTCACGTGCGGTAACGCCTCGGGTCCCGTACCGCCGTTCGCGCCGCTCAAGCTCGGCCCGAAAAACCTCAAAGGTGCGCAGCGAGATCTCCGATTCCCCATGTCGGCCCGTTCCTTCTTCGCAGGGACTCGAGCTGATTCCTCCTTCGGGTATGGCGCACAGTGTGCCGACCGGTCCTGAACCAATACGTTCACACGCAAGAAGAGTTCCAGAGCTACGCGAAGGAGCTGTTTGAGCTGGTCAGGAACGGCGACCTCAAGCTCGCAGTGCACAAGGAGTATGACCTCTCGACCGAAGGGATCCGGCAAGCGCAGGAGGATATCAGTGAGCTTCCCTCTGCTTCAGGTCCGAGGCTTCGCCTCGCCGCTCCGTTTGTAAGAGAGAGGGGAGGAGATACAACTGGCTAACTCTCCGAGGTTCCCTTCACCTTCCGCAGCGAGTCGCAAGACGTCCGGCAAGTTGATCATCAAGGTGGCGTAACAGCAGAGAAAAGCATACTTGAGTCAAGCTCTGGCGTGTATCGGAAACTGAAGCTTGCTCAACTAAGGGGAGCTTGTCGAGTTCATGTTCGGAAAGGTCTTCGCGTGATGCGTTCGCCGTCTCCGAATAGATGCTATATTCTCGCGAGTTGGTGTAGAAGACAGTAGGGAAACTTCGGGGGAGCTGGCTGGCTTCTTGCACTTGAGCAAGTTTTGTCGTTCTGCCATCAACCCGTCTCGTTTCGTCGAGCCGGGGGGTCGTTTGTGACGCGATTGACCGTCTCTGCACGGTCCTCTTCCTCGGCTTGCCGAACTGGACCGGCGCTACTCTGCTTTGTCATTCATGTCGGACCGTCTTCTTTCTTCCTCCTTCTCTTTCTATCGCTCTCTGGAGCTTACGGGAGGCTCTCACTTACACTTACGAATGGCTCGCGCTGGTCGTGTGCTCGATTGCGCCCGTTCCATCCTCGCTTCAGCCAAGAACAGCTCGATGACCTCACTGCTTCCATTCGCGCTGCGCGACTGCCTGCCGAGACCTACGCGTCGCGGCAGACGAAGTACGGGATCACGCACGAATGGATGTTGAAAGCGCTCGAGCGGTGGACGGCAGGGTTCGACTGGTGCGTTTTGCTCTTTCGGCTGCAAGGGGGTTTCCCGGCGGATACCTACAAAGGGGAACGCAGCTAAGCCGCGCCGCGCAATCGGCCGTCTCAGGAAGGTCCACGAGAAGGAGTTCGACCAGCTCGATAATTTCATGGTCGAGATTGAGAGCGGAGGCGTAAAGCATGATGTGAGCTGCGAGGCCTCTGCGCATATCCCGCATTCGACGTTATGCGCTGACTCTGGCCTTCTGCGACTATGTCCAGCTACATGTCGTTTTGCACGAGTCAAAGGCACCTAATGCGGTTCCGCTGCTGCTATTGCATGGTTGGCCCAGCTCCGCTTACGATTTCACTCAAGGTCCGGGGTCCCTGTATCCCTTGGGCGCGGGTGAATTCCCGCTGACTTCAAAGACGCGTCGCAGTCATCAAGATTCTGCGCGAGAGCACGGCGCCCGCTTTCCACCTCATTGCGCCGATGCAGCCCGGCTACGGCTGGAGTACTCCGCCGCCGCTTGACCGCGGCTTCACTATGGAAGACTGCGCCGAGTTGCTCCATGAGCTCATGGTCGGCCTCGGATACGAAGGAGGTTATGCTGTTCAGGTGAGCCGGTCGAATGGACGCTTCTCTCTTGCAGGAACAGAAACGTATGCGGAGTGGCATTACAGGGTGGCGACATCGGAGCGGCGCTCGCTCGCCTTATCGCAGGAAAGTACGACGCTTGCAAGTGCATGCACATCAACTTGTGCGTCCATTCTTTCGCTCGTCGCGAGTTCGCCGCGGAACTGACTCGGCAACAGCATGCCGGCCGTGCCCTTGCCGGAGGACGCGCCGGAGCGTCGCGAGCTCAAACCACACGAAGAGCGTGCGCTGAAGAAAGCTCAAGCTTTCAGCGAGACCGGTCGCGGGTACGCGATCATGCACGAGACTCGTCCAGGCAAGTCGATCGAGCTCAAGCGGGCAACAATCACATCGCTCAGCCTCGCCTGACACTCTACTCTAACGACGCGCAGGCACGATCGGTATCGTTGTCGGCAGCTCGCCAATTGCGCTTCTCGCTTGGAGTCAGTCCTTGCCGTTCCGCGGGTCCGCAAAGGACGCTCACGCTGATCTCGCCCTGCGCAACCATTCAGTCGGCGAGAAGTTCCTGACATGGACGTCCGTCTTGATCACTTGTGTAATGGTACAGCGGGCCGCGGAACTGACCTACGAGCGCTGATCGGGAAACAGCGACGAGACGCCGCCGCTCGACACGATTCTGGCGATTTGCACCATGTGGTGGATTCGCGACTCTTATCCTTCCTCGGTGAGCGCGTTGGTCTCGCTACATCTTGAGCGGCACCCTAGACTGACAGCGCGCGGCCGCCTAGATCTGGGCGTACCCTGATGAGCTTCAGTACACGATGGACGAGTTCCACCAGGACGCCAAGTACCGCCTCGACAAACCCTTTGGCATCTCGAGCTTTAAAGAAGAGATCAATATGGCGCCCAAAGTCATGGCACAGCGGAACGGGAACCTGCAGTTCTTCAGGTATCACGAGAAGGTGAGCTGTTGCCAAACTAGAGGACTAATTCAGGGGGCACTGCTGACCTCGCTGTTGGTCCGATGCAGGGCGGCCACTTTGCCGCAATCGAGCAACCCGAACTACTCGCCAAAGATCTCCAGGATTGCTTCACCCAGATCTGGTGTTTCAGCCAGGAATGAGGGAGGGAGCTGCTGCTCGGGGGTCTAAAGGTCCCACTCTCCAGCTGTCTGTAGCTTCGGGACGAGACTCCCGCGTCTCTCAGCGGACGTGTCCGCCTTTGTCGCCTTTGTCGCCTTCGTCGCAACGTAAACCTGAGTAGTAAGTCTCCGCTGGTCACCAGGCGTCGTGTATCGGGCCGCAGCACGACGCGCCACTCTTCGAAAATGTGAGGGGCATCGCCGAGAGGAGCTGTAGCCGAGGTCCCAAGTGGAATAGTGACCCTTGCGTCTCTGCAAAGAGCTCTTAAAGGCAGCACTATCATTACAAGGGTGCCAAGTGGAACAAAGCCGACTCGCAAAGTCCCCACCTGGATCGTGTCGCCTCTACCTGGCCTTTCCCAGTTCGGACAACCTCGCCACCTTGAGCGCTGGTATGGCAGACCTCCTGTCGATCCTACGCGGGACTGCGCCGGCTCCAGCGGCGCCTTCGACGACTCGGACTTCGTCGTCGACGTCGATCCCGACCAGCGCCGACCCGCCTCAACTCGCTCGCCACGACTCGAGCGCCTCGGTCATGTCGACAGCTCCACCAGAGATGAGCTCTGGACGCGGTCAGGGCGCGCCGAACCCGCTCGAGCAGCTGTTGAGGACCTTCTCGCAACCTCGTCCTGCCAGCAGCGACCCTTCCAACGCCGCCACCTCGGCCGCGCTGCATTCGGACGGCGTACAGCAGAGTCGTGCACAGGGGCAGGGTCCGCTGTCGCCCACGAGCGGGACGAGGCCGTCAGCGAGCGACTCGGCAGCGCTGTTGTCGCTTCTCAAGGGGAACTCGTCTTCCGGTATCACCTCGCCAGCGCCAGCTCGGCCCGCGGCGTCTCCGCTCCTGAGTCCGAGAGGAGGCAACGCCAAGGACCTGCTCGGACTGCTCATGGGCGGAAGCGGCCCGGTCACTCCGGCGTCCGAGGCGGCACCCATTGCCGCGGTTCAGCAACCGGCGCAGGAATCGCCCAAGGCGCAAGCTGCGCCGCAAGTCAAAGACGTCGTCGATATGCTCGGACTCCTCGGCATGCAAGACGCGCCGTCCGAGCCCGCTCCTACCGACTCGCAGCCTGCGCCCGCAACCTCCGGTGGACCTCCTCTTCCCGTCTTCACATTCGTCTCGCCGTTCGACTTCCTCGAAAGTACGCGGTCGCCGCCTCCAGCCGCGCAAGCACCTCAGCAGGCCGAAAAGCAGACGGGAACTTCCGCCGGCGAGCCCTTTCTTCCCGCTGCCGCATCACCCCAGCCGCAGCAGGCGGCGAGGACCGTCTCGTCCGCCGCGGCACGCCGTCCTCTCGATTCTGCTCAAGGCGCGGCGTCGCCCGTCTCAGTCGCGAGCACGAGCGACATCAGCAAGGCGCCCGACTCGGCAAGCGGCCACGACGGCAACAGTGCTGCCTTCCCTCAAGACTTCCTCGCCTCAGAGTACTTGCGTTCAGTCCCTGTACCTGCACCGTCGTGGGCACCCCTCGGCGTCCGCCTGCCGCGTCGCGCTTCGCTCCCTTACAACGCTCCGCAACACCTCACCATCTCGACTGCAGACCCTCACCTCGAAGCGCTCGTTCCCACCGCGCCCCACGTCACCCCGATCGCGTTGTTCCCGGTCCCCGTCGCTGAGCGGAGATCACTCGCGCGGAGGCGGACCGCCGGGATCTGGGACCAGGGGATCGCCTACGGTTCAGCCGGGACCGGCAAGAACCGTGTGCGCGTCATTGACCGCGAGAGCGGGGCGAAAGTCTTGCTCAAGGGCAAGAAGGAGGAGAAGGAGGTCGTCGAGCTGCAGGTCGAAGGACAGAGCTTTGGCGACATGAGGAGGATCGCCTGCGTCGGCAAGGAAGGCCGTCTCAGCGTCTGGCAGATTCCGAATCGCTTCGACGACGAGTCCGCAGCTTCACAACAGTACGTTCGGGTAGTCGCGCCGTATCTTCTTCAGGCTCAGCCTCACAAACGCGCATCATTACAGGTCTATCCGCCTGCTGAACCTTGCCAACGCTGCATCTCCGTTCGTTCTTACCCGTTTCGTCCCTGGCCAGCAGACGCTGTACGCCGTCAGGTCGGACCGCGTTATCAGCGTCTACAACTTGACCAACACGGCCGCCAAGCCGAAGGAGATCCGCCTCATCGGTGGTGGCGAGATCGTCGACATCGCCTTCTCTCCGGATGCAGCATATGCCGCCGTCCTGACGAGCAAGAGCATCGTCACCTTTCAGCTCGACAACTCATCGGCCCAGAAGAAGACGGACTTGGTAGACCTGCTCGGCGACGATGCGGCGGGCGAAGCCGATCAGATCGTGTTCGTCTCGCCTGCGAACGACGCCGATATTGACAGCGACGCGCAGGCTTGGCCCATCGGTCTCGCGGTCTCGTCTGCATTCGGCACCAAGATCTCCGTTCTCCCGATCCAGTCGCAAAGCGGTCGTCTGTCGATGGCGCCGACCCCGACCGTCCAGATCGAGGTCACGCCGCCGCCGCCGAGCGACGTCGAGCAGTTCTTGTTCGGCCAACTCGAATACCACGAGAAGACTCAGAGTCTCGTCGTGTCGCATTCGCTGAGGGGCTCGCTCTTCACCTTCCGCCTCGCATTCGTCGACGGTCCCGACGGCGAACCCGTCATCCGCATCAACCACGTCCTTGAGCACCCGACGCCCGCTCCGATCCTCTCCTTCACGCTCGACTCGCTCCCAACTGCGGACCCGAACTCGGAGACGACAGACGAGAACGACTTGCCGGAAGGGGTCCGTGCGGCCAGCAAGATCCGCTACGGTGCCCTGGCTGTTCATCCCGGAGGCGTACACCATGTCGCGCTCATCGCCGACCAGCCGCGTCACTACGCCGAGACGGCCCCCAAGCACCGCTCGCATGACTCGGACACGAGCTCGGATGGAGAAGGGATGGCGAGGCGGATGAGTCTCGAAGGCAGCATTCACGTCTCGAGCGAAGTCGAGGTGACGGTTGAAGAGATCGACATCGTCGAAGTCGACCTCGGCGCCAATGGAGTGGTGATCGAGGAGAATGGGGTTCAGACGGTTCTCATCACGGCGTCGTCGGTCGATGAGCCGGACGAGACTCCGACGACGGCGGAGGGGACGCCGCGTTACCCTTTGACGGCGATTCCGTCAGTGCAATCGAGCCCGCGCGGAACCGCCGAGCCGGCGCTCGGTGACTTGTCGAATGGCATCGCCGCCGTTGCGACTCCGATTGCCGAGCTCCTGCGCGAAGACGTCTTGCCTGTTCGGACACCTGCGAGCGACGCGACGCGCGATACTTCCGATCTTGCCGCCGCCGACTTTGCAGAGCGTTCCTCTGCGTTGCCGCGCGCAACGACGGGCGCAAGCAACAACGACTTGGCGACCATGATTGCTGCCGTCGTGCAGCAGGAGCTTCAGAAGCAAGGTGGGCCTGACGGTCTTGATGAACCGGGCTCTTCATGTCGGAGATTTCCAGCTAACACAAGCGTTTCCGCGCAGGTGGCTCGTCAAAGTCATTTGACCGCAAGCTGGAGGCGATGGAGCAGAGGCTGGCAAGCTCCTTCGAGGTTGCGATACAGCTTCAGACGACCGCTGCAGTCGCTGCAGCCGCTACCACGGTACAGCAGGTGAGTGCTGGCATGACTCGGGCTCTGCTCAACGAGAGCGGGGTATGCTGACCGAGTGCCAACTTCGCAGGTTCTCCCCATCGAACTCGGCCGCCACCTCGCCCATCCGGACCTCGTCTTCACCCTCTCGGAAGGCGTCGCTAATACCGTCGCGCCGGTTCTCGAACGGACCATTGCTTCCCGGTTGATCTCGACCGTCTCGCCGGCGATCGAGAGGCAACTCTCGGTCGCGGTTGATAGCGTGATGGACTCGATCCGCCAGGAGATGCTCGACGTCCGCAAAGAGATCGTCCAGGAGCAAAGCGGGTCAGTCAGCATCCTCGAAGACGAAGTCGCGAACCTGCGTGCGGAGGTTTCGACGATGAAGTCGATGCTGGAGAAGATGGAGCGCCTCCTCATGGCGTCCGCTGCCGCGGCTGCGACCAACAATGCGGCGTCGCCGAGGCTGGGTCACACGCCGCTGCATGCCGCCCCCGGCCGTCAGCCATCTCGACAGGTTTCCCAGCCCGCCCCGATTGCATTCTCCCCGCCTCAGCACTCGACCGCCCCCACCGCCATCATGCAGACCCTTCCTCCGATCCCTCGTGCGGTCACCCCGCCCGCTCGGTACGAGGAACTCTTCACCGACGTCATGCTGCCATCGCACGAACCCGAATTCGCCGGACTCGCGCACCTCATCATGGCGTCGCCGTTGGCCCGCCTCGAAGCCATCTTCCCTGCTGCCCCAGCCGCGCCGCTTTTGACGATGCCGGTCGTACTCAGCCTCGCGTACCGTCTCAGTCAGCTGCTCGCGAACAAGGACGGCCCCGTCGACGACGCGGACAAGCGCCACTTGCTCTGGCTTCGCAAAGCCGTCGCCGCTTGTGACGGCAAGGTCAGTGCTGTCCTCGTTGTTGTTTTCGCGAGCACACGATTGTGTCCTGACTCTCGATACATGTTGCAGCAATCGCCCGAGATCGTCGCGCTGATCCCGCGCATCCTGACCAACGTCGTCGAAAACCTCGTCACGCGCGGTCGCCGCCTCATGGCGATGAACGACCAGGCGGGCGCCGGCGAGGTCCGCCTCGTGACTCAGTACGCGCACGTCCGCTTGACACTGTACCAGCAGGCCGGCGCCGAGGGACCGGGTGTCGAGACATTCCGCCGTTGAAGGGGGCCCTTGCACGACCCCGAACCGCCGTTTGAGCTTTTCTCGCCTCGCTCTCTCGCATCTCACCCGCATGACATTTCACATGATATGTCGATGTCACTCTCGATCTCCGGTCTCTCCGGACCGCAGCATTGCTTCTGCTTACCCTTTCATCGTAAATCTGCAAAACATCGCACCTCTTGCAAATACCAAGTCATTTCCCTTCGCAACCGTTTGTAGCGCTCCCAATCTGTCCTGCTGCTGTATGCGCGAATAGTAGAGCGCGGTTGAACAAAAAAAAAAGTCGAACCGAGACGCTTTCACGCTCATCCGGGTCGGCGTCGACTTCAGCGCTCTGACACCTCTGTACTCGAGCATGTCATCGTCGCTTCTGCATCTCGCCATCGCAGGGACGTCTGGCCTGGCGCTCGGAGCTGTCGGAGCTGTGTCGTTGACGCGTTCGTCTTCGAAACCTTCGGCGACTTTGGACGGCGCGAGTCCGGCTCCGGGACCTCCATTGGGTACAGCGCCGCCGCCACTCGCCTCGAGACCTGAGACGCCGTATCCGGGGCAGATCTTCAGCGGGAACTTGGCGCAGGGGGAAGTGAGAAGTCGAGTGATTCAGGGCGGAAGTATCGGTGAGCTCTCGTACCTCTCTACAGGGCTTACTGGGCCTACTGCGCAGTTGATACACTGCATGAGGACTTTTTGCTTCACGCTAGATGCCGCAACTACTCCTCCGAGGCTCGGGACTGCAGGAATCGGGACTGACTCGCTCGTCGCTGATGGGACTCTGCGCAGGCCCCGTGTCGGATCTGCTCATCCGGACCGCCTACACCGCTGCCTACGACCGCAGGAACCGGATTCCGGCATGGACAGCCGAGCACTTGACGGGATCCTCGCTCAAGAGCGGTGGAGGCGATCGCGCGACGGCAGTCTTCCGCGAAGACCTCGACGTGCCAGAGATTTTCCAGGCGAAACTGCTCGACTATTTCCGAAGTGGCTACGGTGAGAAGGAGACGCTGCACCGCCGCGCTTCCTCGACTTTGCGAGCTGATCGCGCCTCGCGGTGTTCGCGCAGATCGCGGACACATGGTGCCCGCTGCGGACGCCAAACAGTCTCAGGTCGCCATGGCCGAGACATTCCTGCTTTCCAACATTGCCCCGCAAGTCGGCGAAGGTTTCAACCGGCACTACTGGGCTTATCTCGAGGCGGTTCGTCGGTTACCAAGCCTGACTTGGCGAGCAAGCCCTCTGAGCTAAGCAGCAAGTCGTTTGCAGTTCTGCCGCGATTTGACCAAGTCGTTCGAAGACGTTTACGTGTTCACTGTGCCGCTTTTCTTGCCGAAACGTGATGGCCGCGACGGCAAGTGGAAGGTCGTGAGTCATCGCGCGATCCACTCGATCGTGGCGCCATTGCTGACAAGTGTCCCACCTCAGACATACGAGATGATCGCACCGCAAGGCGGCGCCCCAAATGTTGGTGTGTTGGGAGTCTCCCTCTTTCGGCTTTGCGCCGCAGAGTGCAGCGGTTCTTGCTGATGCAAAACTTCGCCTCGTCTCGCACAGCCGTCCCCACCCACTTTGCCAAGGTGCTCATCGCGTCCCGCGCCCCTCGCCACCCGTCTTTGGCGCTCATCTCGAAGCAGAAGGGCGTCTTTGCCGATGGCAAAGAGTGGGTCCAGAGCGCCTTCGTCCTTCCGAACGAGGCGATCCCGGACGAAACCAAGCTCGAGACATTCGTCGTGCCTGGTGAGTCGGCGGCTTGCAGTCGGGCGTTTCGCTATGCTTGCATTGGGAGAACTAACTGTTGTGACACCCTGTGTGCCGGAATCGCAGTCGAGGCGGTCGAGCGATCTGCTGGTTTGTCCCTGTTGCCCGAAGCGCTCAAGGCGGCGAATGTCAAGCATCTTTGCCAGGTGCGTAGACAAAAGGCCCTTCAGTCTCCCGTGAACCGACCTCTCAGTCTGTCGGCACGACGCTGATCCAACCGTCGCAACCTGTTTCGCACAGGCCACCAAATGCGAGGTCGTCGTCCGCCGGTTCGACGACGCGCAGAAAAAGTTTGGCGGCAAAGGCCAGCAGAACAGCTCGCTGCCGGCGCCGCAGCGACGTCAGACCTTCTAGGCGCCGTGGCGCGTGCCTATACCTCATTCCGGGCTCCCGTCGTTATTCACCCTCGCAACGTTTCCCTCGCATTTCACCTGTTCGCATCCCTTTCGCATCGCATAGAGCAAGAGCGCTGCAGAGCCCCGCCTCCCACATCCTGGCGTGTCGGGCGAGAGGAGAGAGAGCGCAGCGTGTGACCGATGACTGCTGCGCTGGAGGCCACGCTGTGGGCGGACCAGGGGAGTTCCGGCCGGCCCGCGGACCTCTCGCACGCTCCCCGCTTGAGCGCCGACTGCGGAAGAGCGCGCGTGTGTGATGAATCTATCGCCATGGCAGGAGATTTTAGCGGGGGTTGGTGGTGGGGGAAAGGTGCGGGCAGAGACCGAGGTTCTGGAACTGCTAGAACTACGAGCGAAGCACACTGGGAGAAGGGAGGGCATCGCAGCGCCACCAGAGGGAGATGAAGCGCCCGAATCGGGCAGGGCGTGATGCGACACCGCCTTGTAAAGGGGGAGGGAGGGAATGCATAGAAAGGGGGGAGGGCCCGCGGCGAGGCTGGAGAGTAGAAAAACAGGAAAGGCAAGGCTGAAAAAGGAGACGAGAAGGCTGCCACCGGCTTAAAGAGCGACCTGGGACTGTTGGCGGTAGAGAAAGTGAGGTCAGTAACGAGTGTGGGCAGAGTCATGGGGAGGGGATCAAGAGCGACTGACGGCACCGCCCTTGGCGGAAGCACCCGTGAACGGATCGCTGTTCTGCTCCCGGAGTCGCTCGTCGGCCGCCTCCTGCCACTCGCGGGTGAGGGTCGCCGGGGTCTCCTTGCCGCCCTTGCGGACAAAGTAGAAGATCAGGCCGGCGACGGCGACGGCGGCCGTGACGCCAACGACGGTCTTGCCGGTCTCGGCCTGGATCGGCTCGCGCGGTCCGTGAGGTCCGAACGCGACGTAGTAGGCGGCCTTCTTCTCGTCGAGCGAGAGCTCCTTCCAGTCCTTCTTCTGGAGCTCCTCGAGGTGCTTGAACGTCTGCTCCTGCTCTGTCGGCGTCAGCGACTTCCACGAAGCCTCGATCTGCACGCGCGTATGTTGGAAAGGAGCGTGAGCGAGTAGGAGTAGTGGCAGGTCGTCAGGCGGGGGCAGTGGGAGGCGCGTGTGAAGTGGTGCGAAGGTGTGCGGCGGTGCGGAGCGTAAGAAGATTCGAACAGGTCGCGAGATCCGATCAAGCCGAACAGCGACCCGGGCGAGGCGAGCAAGAGGCAGGGGTGAAACAGATACGCTCGGTCAGTGGTCTGTGTACAGGTTCGAGTGCCTCGGGGTTCCCCGTAGAGACGACTCACGTTGCCGAGCGAAACGGGTGCGGGCGCTGTCGCACTCGCCGACGTTGAAGCCGCGCGAGCGGTCAAGGCGACGCGCGGGGCGACGGCGACACGAGCGAAAGCGGTCCTGAGCATGACTACGAGCGCTGGCAAGAGGTGTGTACGGCGAGGGGACGACGGGGCGACTGGACGGGTTTGGGACGGCGGCTGGGCACAAACTTCTGCTCGCACCGACCACCGCCGATTGGCTAGTCTCGCTCTCTTCCGTTCCTCCCTATGCTCGCGTTCTGGAACTCGTGCACTGCAAAGCTACGGGTCAAGCTATTCGCGACCCGGTCTACCCAATCGCAAGCCACAGTGGGCCAGATCCCGCTCAGCTGCCAGCTCTGCGCTCTGCTTGACTCCCTCTCGACGTCCTGCCGCGGCACTCTAGTCTCGACTGGGTTTGCTTCCAGGAAATGCTTGCTACGCTTCTCGAACGCGCGCCATGGCTACAGACGACTGAGCTCAGGCGCTCATGCCAGTATCACGCTTCCTCTCGCGGGTCGAACGAGAACGTTTTTTTTTTTCTCGTCTCACGGCGTTCTCCGAGCGGAAAGACCTGCACCTCACAGGCTATAGCTCTCGCACTTTCGCAGGGTACAGCTCGTGCATGCTCGAAGTATAGGGCATGCTGCAGTCGTCGAGGTCGATCTGATCATCGCGCGGCCGAAATCGGAGGTTGCGAGACCCGCCATGACGTTGCGTTGGACGCGCCAAAAATCGCTCTTTCCCCTCACATCATCGACTCTGCAGCTGATCCGACGGCGGACCTCCACTCTGAGATACCTTGCTCCTCATCGGACTGCTTCGCTTCCGTACAGACTGCGACGCACACTTGCTAAGCCTCAACTGGCTGTATACGCACGGCTCGCTGTCGTCTAGTCAATCCGCTGAACCTGCTCAACGACCCCTAATCGCCTTCGCTCTTCGACCCCGCCATGAACAAAGACGATTTGCCTCCGCGCACGACGCCAGACTACGCAAAGTACCAGAGGGACATCTTCCTCGAAGGCGCCGAGACGGGCTCGCTCCCCGAGTTCAATACCGATCCGGACCTCGTCGAGGTGAGAGCCGGGCGAGCATCTTTGAGCGACTCATGACTGAGCCTTTCACGGACTGCGTGCGAGCACTGAGGCTATGCGGGTGCGGCCGAGCAGGAGAAGGCCAAGGAGACGTTGAGCAAAGGCGGGTGGCTCTACGCTAACTCGAACGCCGGTGTATCGTGGACGCATCGAGCCAACCGGTGCGTCCTCTCGATGCAACATGGTCCTCGAACGTACGTGGACTAATTCTGCGCCCTTGCCACAGCGAGGCCTTTTACCAATGGCGGATCATCCCGCGGTGAGTTCCGGGAGCTGCCGTCTCTCCGCGTTTTCCGCCTGTACCTCCCATACCTGATCGCCGTGCGCCAAAATCACGCGCAGTATGCTCGTCGATACGAACCAGCGCGATATGTCGTGCACGTTCAAGCTCGGGAACCAGCAGTACACGTTTGACGCGCCGATCGGGTTCGCACCCATCGGGATCAGTGCGTCGTATCTGCCTTGACCTTCGCGATCCGCTCGCGCTACTCTGCGGGTGTAGAACTGGGCTGATATTTTCGTCGGGTGGATCCGCACAGACAAGATCTACCATCCGAAGGGCGAGTTCAACTCTGCTCGGGTGGCCGGCGAGCTCAACCTCTGCTACGCGCTCTCGACCGCCGGTAGTCAGCCGATCTCGGAAGTCGCTCGCGTTCACGACGAAGGTGCAGCGCAGGGAGGTCGGCCAAACAAGCACAAGAACGGAGCGAAGGGAAGGTGGTTCCAGCTTTACTGGCCGCATGTGCGTTTTCGAAGCCGTCCCAAATCGGTTCTCTCCGCAAGCATCAGGATCTTTAACGGAGGGGAGCTGATGGAACAGGACATGCTTCTAAATACGCACAGAACGACGACTTGACCGTCTCGCTCCTGCAAGATGCCCACAACAGCAGTTACTCGGCCTGCGTCTTGACGCTCGACACTTGGCAGCTCGCCTGGCGACACGGAGATATCGTGCGTCCTCCTCACATATGTGTATTGCGCAGCGTGCGTGTAGTCTGCTGAACTCTTTGCTCGTGCAGGCAAGCGCGAATGTGCGTTTGGCTCAGCTTCGCTGGCGAGCTTGCATTCGTTCGAATGACGTATACTGACCGTTGCTTTCCTTCTGGTTGCCGCGCGTTGCGCAGTATGCCTTCTACAGTGAGTGACCGTGCTCACCGGTCGCTGCGAAAGGGAGAACGGCCATTTAACTATCAGCGCACTTTCCCAGAGGGGATCGGTCAAGACCTCGGAACCGCCAACCCTGTCTTTCAGCGCATGTGTCGCGAACGTGGCATCACAGATCTCAGCTCGCCCGAAGCGGGCCAGTTCTGGATTGACAATGTCTGGTGAGCTTGAATTCTTCTCTGCGCGCATTCGAGCTGCAAGCCGCCAATATGCCAAAAGGCTGATTCTCGAACACCTTTGGACAGGCATGGACGCGCTTGGAGCTGGGAGGACCTGCCCTGGGTCGTCCAGAAGTGGAAGGAGATCAGCGGTGGCAAGCCCTTCGTCCTCAAAGGCATTCAATCCGGTACGCTGGCTGTGAGGGCTCGAGGTGGCTCGCGCTCGTAGAGCAGCGCCCGCGGGACTGTGAGATTCATTCGCTAGTGCCAGCGCTGATCCACGCCTCCGCTCGCAGTTGGTGATGCGAAGCGAGCCGCGGCTACGGAGGGTATTGACGGTCAGGCTTCGATTCTTCTCCACTAAGCCTTATCTATCCCGCAATTGGTATACTGAACTACTTACGCTTTGCTCTGTAGGCATCGTCGTCAGTAACCACGCTGGCCGTCAAGTCGACGGCGCGATCGGTTCGCTCGACGCTCTAGCGGACATCGTCGACGCTGGAGTCGGCGACAAGCTGACCATCATGTTTGACTCGTGAGCTCCGCTCGCTTCCTGTCTGTACGGAGTCTGTGCTGCCGTGACCGGCCTCGACTGACAAGCGGTTAGCTTTCCAGTGGCGTACGTACGGGTGCCGATATCTTCAAGTACCTAGATTCTGCAGCATTTTCAGGGTATGGCAGCGTACTGACGCTTCATTTCTCTCACAGAGCTCTCGCACTCGGCGCCAAGTTCGTCTTCTGCGGCCGACCCTGGGTCTACGGAATGAGCATCAACGGTGCGTATGATCTGCTTTCTCGGCGTGTTGCTTCACTCACCTGCCTTCAAATTCGCAGGCGAGGCCGGCGTCCGACACGTCATGAAAGCTTTGCTCGCCGACTTTGACCTGCTCATGAATGTTGGCGGTTTCCGGAACCTCGGCGAGATTACGCGAGACTCAATCCGGCACATCCCGCACGCGAGCCTTGGCGGAGCCAAGCTGTGAACGTTATCTGTACATGCTCGCATGGAATCAACACATCCAGCAGTGTCCATCAAGCGAGCCGAGTCTTTCCTGTCTTGCGTGAATATGGCGCGCTGGCATGCGGGAAACGAAATTTGCGACGATTCCGATGCAAAAGGAAGCTCACGCGTGAACACTACGCTCATACACCCTCAGACCACCATCCGTTCCGCCAGCCGAGATCCAGACCCGCCCAGCAGCGTCCTCCCGGATGCAAGTGGTCGGTTCGCAGTCGGGCCCGACAAACTCCTCGACGACGCGGACGTCGACCTGTTCGCTGCTGAGGGTCCCCTCCGTGCCCGTCGGGGGTCGCGAGAGCGCGACGCGGTAGGCGAGCCCGTCTGATGAAGCGACGAGAAGGGAACGAGGTTCGGAAAAGGCCGTGCCGTCGGTGCCATGTCCGGTCGACTCGCGGCTCGAGAAACGGACGCTCGAGATGGAAGATCCGCCCTCGGTCCGAGTCCACTCGATGAGAGGCTCGACATCAGACTGCGTCGACAAGGGCGGCAGCTGGTAGACCGCGACGACGCCGTTCCGGCTGCCCGTAGCGAGCCAGTTGCCCATCTTCGAGAGCGTCTCGATCGGCGAGGCGTTCGGGCTCTGTAGCACCGTCGGGGCAGTAGTCATGCCGGATGAAGGCGGCGGTGTGGACAGATCGATACGAGAGACGGTCCCGTCCGTGTGCGCGGCAAGGGCAATCTTGCCCTTGAGCACGTCGTCCGGATCCTCTGCGCCGGCATCCGATTGGCAGACCAGCAATGCGCTGATCGGTTGCGCAAGCGTCCACGTATGCGTTGCCGTCGCACTCGCGACGTCCCAGAGGCGGAGAGTCCCGTCGAGAGAAGCGGACAGGTCGAGTCGGCCTTTATGAGGGCCAGAAGCCGAGACGGATGCGAGGATGTGCAGAGCCGTGATGCGCTTCGTGTGACCTTTGAGCGTGCGAGGCGAAGAGCCGTCCTGTAGGTCGCGTCGTCAGTCTCATCCGTTGCGAGTCCGGGATTGGCACGAGTGGCAAAGGATGCGTACGAGAGCGGAGAAGATGCGCAGAGTCATGTCGCTGCTGGCGGTCAGGACGACCTCATTAGACGGGAACTGCCGACGCATCGTTGTGAGCAACCATCGGCACCTATCAGTTTCCAGTGGCCACTCACGAAGGCAGCATCCGTCAAGTCGCCGACGTGACCTCGCAGGGCTACCTCTTTTCCCTTCGACACCTTGGTGCGCCTGCCACTCCCTTCTGCGCCCGAGACGACGTGCTCGACTACCTCGACGACGTGCGCCTGTCCATCGACGCCGCCCACGACCAGCCTCTTCCCGTCGGAGCTAGCAGCGAACGTCTCGATGCCACCCCGGCGGCCGCGAGCGGCGAGGCGGTAGAAAGATGGAGGAGGCAGCTCCTGTGACGTCGGATTCGTTGAAGCGGATGGTACGATGATGTTGCTTGGTGGAGAGGGGAAAAGCACCGTTGTCGGAGAGATGGCGAGCTCTGGACAAGACACGGAGAATTCGCTCTGCCGGATATGACAGATCAGCGCTGCAAGCGCCGAACGAAGGAGTAAAAAGCTCGATCAGACGGGCTCATCTGACGCGGGCGACTCACCTGCGGCTGCATCTCGACGTGAACCTTGTCGTCCTTCGACTCGGCTTGTACCTCGCCCTCGCGCTCGTCCGACTCGCTCAGCCTGATGCGACCGTGCACACTCAGCTGCTGTGCTTGACCTGGAGCGTCCTCCGCCGTCCTGGACGCATAGCACGACACCCAGCAGTCTTCGACGCCGACCGAAGAGTTGGGAGCGAGAATGTCGGCGACGACGTGAGGCAGCGAGGGCTGCATGGCCACGTATGGCAGCTTGATGCGTCTCGTGGGCATCGTAGCGGGGTACTGCATCGGTGACACGGACAGTAAACGAGGCGGGAAGGCGACTGCGTCCTCGGCGCAGAGAGGCAGAGCCCCACTTTCGTCACTACACGACCCTGTCTACTGATTGAGAGGTCTGCTTGCTGGTAACCATGCTCTTCGCGAGAAACTCAGCTCGAATTAATCTGAAGTCGATCGACTGGGCGCAACATTAGCAGACTCGTCGAGACGATTGGAACGCATTTTTCGCGACATTTTTCTCAGTTTTTCGGGCCCGCTGCTCTAGAACTACGCTAC